>KZ062498.1:0-45927 GCA_002091835.1 Anopheles maculatus | reverse complement strand
GGAATCATTAGAGGCGGACGGATACGAAGGGAACGGTTGGGAACATAGAATGGGATGGAGCAGAGCAGAGAAGGAGCATCAATACAATCGAGCAAGAGGGAAGCGACAAATAGGGTTTGGGAGTGTGAACGACGGACCTCAAGAGAGTCAAGCCCCAGCAGCTGACACCTAGACTCATAATCGGGCAGGGCGCTAGAGGATCTACCAAGTATTTTACCAACGGCAATTCTGGTGAAAGATCTCTGCACCCGCTCGATACGATCCATATGGACCCGAGTCGTAGGAGACCATACTACTGAACAATACTCCAGCATAGACCTGACCAGTGAACAGTATAGCGCTTTCAGACACAAAGGATCGGAAAAGTCACGAGCAATACGTTTAAGGATACCCAGTGTTTTCCGGGCTCTTGCCACCGTAGAATCTGCCAAATGCGCCATATATCGCACTCTGCCGAGAGTGGAGGAGTTTCCTGGAAACTAATTGGACCATGTCTATTTGACGTGCTCCATAGGAGCAGGCCAGTAAAGAAGAAGCAGAAGTATCAATTAGTTTTTCTAATTTAAAGACACATGTTACTTAAATTGTTAAAAACACTAGTATACAAAATATTGACAAAAAACATTTGTGCTTATCAACGCCTAATTAAAATGTAACGAAGGTTTTAAAGTTTGATGATAATAATTGTAGTATATCAAAATAGGAAACAGTGTAGGCTAGAGACGTTAGCTTATCTGGTGAAAAAATCTCTTCAAGCACTCTTCTAATTCGTTTCTGGTTAGTTTTGATGCGTGACGGAGGTGCCTGCTGCTTCTCGCGCAGGCTGATTCAAGATAGCACTCTCCATACTCTCTATTTAAGTTGTTTACTTGATTTCAAAGTTGATGCATCTCTTTTTACAGCAATAGTATAAAGTTAGTGGGAAGCACTTTTTAACGCTTTTTTTACACTCATTTATGTGAAAACATGAATCATTCATAGCGACGTGCAAATTTACCCTTACCGAACCACGTCCGATAGTTTACATTGTGGTGGCCCGAAAAACCACCTACTGCTACGGAGAAAAATGTGAACAACGTGAAATTAATAAAACAGCAAACGTCTTGCAGTTCGGGCGACCGACCTTTAGCTTTAGTGAGCGCTCAACTCGATGCCTCGTTGGCATGTACTCGCGATGCAGGTTAACCGTAATCGTAAAATGGAATCGTCATTCTCCTGAAATCGATAGTGGATGTCTCTGTCGAATGGTTTGGCGATGGAGTGAAACCCACCACTGTAAAACCGCACGAGCTGTAGCTGTAGAAAAGTCATTTCAAATGGTAATAAAACCACACCACAACAGCTAGCGATACGCCGTAGGTTAGGAGCGAGTGTTAATGCAGAACGTAGTAAGAAAAGCTAGTAGCAGGGATTGTACATTGAGGGTGAAACATGTTGAAAGGGAATGGTTGTGAAGTGTGATAAAAGAAATACAGTTGACGATAGCACTTTGATTGCTGGCTTTGACCCATTCATGTGGAGGTGCTTGTGAGTGTTGGAAGAGAGACAAGGTTTTCAAATCGATAAAACTCTAATCCAGTAGAAGCAGCGGAGAATGTTTCTTTTGCATACGTTTAGATGTAATCCATCCAGCTGTGCAGGACTTTCATGCCTAGAATGATTTAAATAAACACTTCGTCAATAACACGTCCCTATAATCGATTTTCCTGGATATTATCTGCCACAGTTTTTTTGGGGTTTCGAAAAATAGGGCTGATATTTCAAAAAATCAAGTCAAAATATGTTTCGTTCTTTGGAAAACTCCTTTCCCTCAAACGAAACACAAAGCCTCAGCAACGATACACTCATTCCTTGAACACCCATGGGAATCATAACTTGACCCAAGGACCTTGAATGCGCATAAAAATGGATCATAAAAATGCTCCCTTCTCTACCATTCCAAGGTCTAGATTTGTTTATTTTGTCTCACTTGCTCGCACTCTCTCTCTCTCGCTCTCTTCCAATGTTTCGTATCCATTCTCTGCGAGTGACCAGCACCTTCAGTTATTTATTTTCTTTTTTCGTCACGGGTGCGCATCTGCAGATGGCATTCTGTTGACTTAGTACATTTTTGGCAGGCTGAGCGATGGGCAGGGAATACGATATGATCCAGGGATGGCCGGTTGCTATGGATAATCGAAGTCGTTGATTGAATAGAAATAATCATAAAACCCAGACCGTGGCGAAGGTTGAAGGATGAGCGATGAAATGACCCACCTCATCGCCATCCCGGGCGCCTTAGGTCACTGTCTATGATCACTTATGGGGATGAATGGTTTCGAGTGAAACGATGGATCAAACTCGCTTCATTTTTTTACTCGCTGCTCTAAGAAAAGGCAGCAAAAAAGGTTTCATCGTACAATTTTAGCGCGGAAACAGTTTGCTTGCCAAGAAACAGAACAGAACGATAGCAATCGCTAAACAAACGGATTTAAATTTTCACTTTCGCTTTCGGAAAGTTTTTCTCCAACAGCTTTTCGTTTTGGGCTTTCGTACTGTCCACGTTGCTGTTCCCAGTGGGCTTCACATTCGGGTGACGGTTTTCCATCTCCATGGCGCACACACAGCATAAAGATGTAGATTATAAGATAAGGGATGCGTTTGCTCGAAATTACTGCTGCGCGGGCGATGGCGAGCTATGGTGATAATCGGACTGACTCGATGGAAAACATCTATTTAACGTCGATGAAGTATCGGATGAAGCGAAATGATAAAAATAAACAGGTTGTCAGTTTTTGTTGTTTTTTTTTGTCGGGTGCCCCCTAGTGTTGTTTCGCATGTTGACTCGCTTTGTTTACCTTGGTGATGGTTTTTAATTTTTCGATTTGGGTTTTGTTTGCTTTTAATGCTTTTACACGACTGCTGGCAGGACAAAGGCTTTGTGGCTGGGAGGTATTTGAAATATAACTGGGGTTTAGTATTTTTAGGAAAACATTTAAAATTCATCAATATTTATGTGACAAAGGTGTGTTAGTTTATGAGTGAGCTGGTGGATCAAAAATAAACAACTCTTACATGAAGCATTACTTGGAAAAAAGAAAATTATGATTTGAAATTAAAGCTTAATTGCCTAGCAGCTTAATGAAATGGATTTTATCAATTATTTTTATCAACTGTTTAGTTTTATTCATTGTTATTTATAGTTTTATTCAATACACCAAATTTTCCTGTATAACAATCTTTTTTCTGTGATGTATCATTGAAGTTAATACACAATGTTCAGTTCTTTTAGGTATCATATATGTACAAGTCATAATAGTTTTATTTTGACCTTGCATGGTGCCTTACAGCTCATACATTGTAATAATCTTTAAACTGTCTTTAAGATGACTTACAGACAAGCATTAAAAATATTGTTTTTGTTCTGCCGAAAGCATAGTACTAATACGGCCAGGCCGTTCTATATGAATAAAAAAGCATAATATAAAAGCGCTTTTAACGGTGTATCCTCCGTGTCTTGCGTGTGTCCAGCTCCATCCCTTAGCGTCATATTCCGGCTTGACCTCACGAGAAAATTATGAATCAAAGTTTTGAAGATGACTGGTCCGCCTTATCATAGTTTACGGTATAAAATTTGGTAAATATTTCACAATACAATTTGCAGGGCATCAATTTCAGCTGATGTTGAAGGAATTCAATTCCTTATAAATCAAAACCAAACCAGCCTTTATAGATCCTTGGTAAACATTTGGAGGCACTGAACAAGAGACTTAAGTACAGTAGAGTTGATTTTTAGAGTATCGAAGTCTAGGAATGGTTTTAAAAATCAAAACTTACATAGTTTTGTACACTGGGCCCTGTTAGTATTATCCAAGCTGTATTAATGTTCTATTTGATCATTTAACAAATATTATTCTTTAAACTAACGCAACGTTGTAAAAACTATGATAAAACTGGAAAATATTCATTGGTAAGACCAGTTGGGCCTATTTTTGTTGTCATAAACAGTGTCATTACTTTAAATTTCTCGTTTATTTGCAACAACACGGAACATCTCCTGCTCCAGGTTATTGATAAAAAGCATTGTAAAGGTTTCTTTCAAATTAAGTGTACTGTCAGAATCAAGCACGAATGTATGTCCATGGTTCGAGATTGTTATATTCATAGTACAGTAAGGACAAACAAAACAGAAGCGAGGCCAAATTGTAATCTCAAAATTTCTCTTGATGGAAGCCATTTGGACTATTTGATTTTCATTTCCTTTCTGCTCACTTCACAACATGTTGTTCACCCAAGGGATGTTTCTCGAGGTATCGTATTTATTCTTCCGTAATTTGGCTAGCTTTGCTTATAAATTGTCTGCAAGCATCCCGTTTAATTTCGACCATCTTGAAACGTGCAGTGAACCTGCAATTTCTTCCCTGTATTTGCTTGCATCACATTTCCTAGCCTGTTTACAACACAGCACGAGTCAGACATCTACCGTACGGATGAAAAAAGGCAGCCCACCCGCACAAAACGTCACTACAGTAATGCACCGTACAATGTACCGAAGAGCAGATAATCGGAACCAGAAAAAGAATCCGCGCCCGGAAACGCTTTCCATTTTCGATCGCGATCAACAGTATCCATTGACGGTGTAGTGGAAGAGACGAGCAGCCGATGAAAATGGCAGCACAACAAAACACTCAAAACGATAACCCCCGGGGGTTGAACAAAATTTTTGGAAGAAAGCATTACGCTTCACAACAACGAAAAAAGAAACGATAGGATGCGCTGTTTATGCGCTGTTTGTTGAGAGATTGTGCAAATATTTATGATTCCTTTTGGATGCGCGTTTGGCACAATGGCGTTCGATGTAATTCGGGAATTTTGTGTTCATCGCTAGTTCTTTTCCTTTTTTTCTCAACTGTACGTTTTTATATTGGGGTAAATACGGGGTACAGTGGCGCATATTTAATATTTGAAATATAATTACATCCCTGATCATTTTTAGGGAAAGACGCTGCATTAATCTCTCTCATAAAACAGTTTATTTTAACTTAAATCCTACATAGTTAAAGGTTCTGTTTAATAAAGGTTGGTATTATTCGCGTGCATGTTCGAGCAATAAAAGAATATGAATTCCAAAGCAAATAGTTTGCAAAAAGGAAAGACTATCAACACAGAACATTATTCAACAGCAAATAATACTATATTTAATGTGATCCTTTTTGAACACAATAAAAGACACCTAGACTCATAATCGGGCAGGGCGCTAGAGGATCTACCAAGTATTTTACCAACGGCAATTCTGGTGAAAGATCTCTGCACCCGCTCGATACGATCCATATGGACCCGAGTCGTAGGAGACCATACTACTGAACAATACTCCAGCATAGACCTGACCAGTGAACAGTATAGCGCTTTCAGACACAAAGGATCGGAAAAGTCACGAGCAATACGTTTAAGGATACCCAGTGTTTTCCGGGCTCTTGCCACCGTAGAATCTGCCAAATGCGCCATATATCGCACTCTGCCGAGAGTGGAGGAGTTTCCTGGAAACTAATTGGACCATGTCTATTTGACGTGCTCCATAGGAGCAGGCCAGTAAAGAAGAAGCAGAAGTATCAATTAGTTTTTCTAATTTAAAGACACATGTTACTTAAATTGTTAAAAACACTAGTATACAAAATATTGACAAAAAACATTTGTGCTTATCAACGCCTAATTAAAATGTAACGAAGGTTTTAAAGTTTGATGATAATAATTGTAGTATATCAAAATAGGAAACAGTGTAGGCTAGAGACGTTAGCTTATCTGGTGAAAAAATCTCTTCAAGCACTCTTCTAATTCGTTTCTGGTTAGTTTTGATGCGTGACGGAGGTGCCTGCTGCTTCTCGCGCAGGCTGATTCAAGATAGCACTCTCCATACTCTCTATTTAAGTTGTTTACTTGATTTCAAAGTTGATGCATCTCTTTTTACAGCAATAGTATAAAGTTAGTGGGAAGCACTTTTTAACGCTTTTTTTACACTCATTTATGTGAAAGTTAGCTTATCTGGTGAAAAAATCTCTTCAAGCACTCTTCTAATTCGTTTCTGGTTAGTTTTGATGCGTGACGGAGGTGCCTGCTGCTTCTCGCGCAGGCTGATTCAAGATAGCACTCTCCATACTCTCTATTTAAGTTGTTTACTTGATTTCAAAGTTGATGCATCTCTTTTTACAGCAATAGTATAAAGTTAGTGGGAAGCACTTTTTAACGCTTTTTTTACACTCATTTATGTGAAAACATGAATCATTCATAGCGACGTGCAAATTTACCCTTACCGAACCACGTCCGATAGTTTACATTGTGGTGGCCCGAAAAACCACCTACTGCTACGGAGAAAAATGTGAACAACGTGAAATTAATAAAACAGCAAACGTCTTGCAGTTCGGGCGACCGACCTTTAGCTTTAGTGAGCGCTCAACTCGATGCCTCGTTGGCATGTACTCGCGATGCAGGTTAACCGTAATCGTAAAATGGAATCGTCATTCTCCTGAAATCGATAGTGGATGTCTCTGTCGAATGGTTTGGCGATGGAGTGAAACCCACCACTGTAAAACCGCACGAGCTGTAGCTGTAGAAAAGTCATTTCAAATGGTAATAAAACCACACCACAACAGCTAGCGATACGCCGTAGGTTAGGAGCGAGTGTTAATGCAGAACGTAGTAAGAAAAGCTAGTAGCAGGGATTGTACATTGAGGGTGAAACATGTTGAAAGGGAATGGTTGTGAAGTGTGATAAAAGAAATACAGTTGACGATAGCACTTTGATTGCTGGCTTTGACCCATTCATGTGGAGGTGCTTGTGAGTGTTGGAAGAGAGACAAGGTTTTCAAATCGATAAAACTCTAATCCAGTAGAAGCAGCGGAGAATGTTTCTTTTGCATACGTTTAGATGTAATCCATCCAGCTGTGCAGGACTTTCATGCCTAGAATGATTTAAATAAACACTTCGTCAATAACACGTCCCTATAATCGATTTTCCTGGATATTATCTGCCACAGTTTTTTTGGGGTTTCGAAAAATAGGGCTGATATTTCAAAAAATCAAGTCAAAATATGTTTCGTTCTTTGGAAAACTCCTTTCCCTCAAACGAAACACAAAGCCTCAGCAACGATACACTCATTCCTTGAACACCCATGGGAATCATAACTTGACCCAAGGACCTTGAATGCGCATAAAAATGGATCATAAAAATGCTCCCTTCTCTACCATTCCAAGGTCTAGATTTGTTTATTTTGTCTCACTTGCTCGCACTCTCTCTCTCTCGCTCTCTTCCAATGTTTCGTATCCATTCTCTGCGAGTGACCAGCACCTTCAGTTATTTATTTTCTTTTTTCGTCACGGGTGCGCATCTGCAGATGGCATTCTGTTGACTTAGTACATTTTTGGCAGGCTGAGCGATGGGCAGGGAATACGATATGATCCAGGGATGGCCGGTTGCTATGGATAATCGAAGTCGTTGATTGAATAGAAATAATCATAAAACCCAGACCGTGGCGAAGGTTGAAGGATGAGCGATGAAATGACCCACCTCATCGCCATCCCGGGCGCCTTAGGTCACTGTCTATGATCACTTATGGGGATGAATGGTTTCGAGTGAAACGATGGATCAAACTCGCTTCATTTTTTTACTCGCTGCTCTAAGAAAAGGCAGCAAAAAAGGTTTCATCGTACAATTTTAGCGCGGAAACAGTTTGCTTGCCAAGAAACAGAACAGAACGATAGCAATCGCTAAACAAACGGATTTAAATTTTCACTTTCGCTTTCGGAAAGTTTTTCTCCAACAGCTTTTCGTTTTGGGCTTTCGTACTGTCCACGTTGCTGTTCCCAGTGGGCTTCACATTCGGGTGACGGTTTTCCATCTCCATGGCGCACACACAGCATAAAGATGTAGATTATAAGATAAGGGATGCGTTTGCTCGAAATTACTGCTGCGCGGGCGATGGCGAGCTATGGTGATAATCGGACTGACTCGATGGAAAACATCTATTTAACGTCGATGAAGTATCGGATGAAGCGAAATGATAAAAATAAACAGGTTGTCAGTTTTTGTTGTTTTTTTTTGTCGGGTGCCCCCTAGTGTTGTTTCGCATGTTGACTCGCTTTGTTTACCTTGGTGATGGTTTTTAATTTTTCGATTTGGGTTTTGTTTGCTTTTAATGCTTTTACACGACTGCTGGCAGGACAAAGGCTTTGTGGCTGGGAGGTATTTGAAATATAACTGGGGTTTAGTATTTTTAGGAAAACATTTAAAATTCATCAATATTTATGTGACAAAGGTGTGTTAGTTTATGAGTGAGCTGGTGGATCAAAAATAAACAACTCTTACATGAAGCATTACTTGGAAAAAAGAAAATTATGATTTGAAATTAAAGCTTAATTGCCTAGCAGCTTAATGAAATGGATTTTATCAATTATTTTTATCAACTGTTTAGTTTTATTCATTGTTATTTATAGTTTTATTCAATACACCAAATTTTCCTGTATAACAATCTTTTTTCTGTGATGTATCATTGAAGTTAATACACAATGTTCAGTTCTTTTAGGTATCATATATGTACAAGTCATAATAGTTTTATTTTGACCTTGCATGGTGCCTTACAGCTCATACATTGTAATAATCTTTAAACTGTCTTTAAGATGACTTACAGACAAGCATTAAAAATATTGTTTTTGTTCTGCCGAAAGCATAGTACTAATACGGCCAGGCCGTTCTATATGAATAAAAAAGCATAATATAAAAGCGCTTTTAACGGTGTATCCTCCGTGTCTTGCGTGTGTCCAGCTCCATCCCTTAGCGTCATATTCCGGCTTGACCTCACGAGAAAATTATGAATCAAAGTTTTGAAGATGACTGGTCCGCCTTATCATAGTTTACGGTATAAAATTTGGTAAATATTTCACAATACAATTTGCAGGGCATCAATTTCAGCTGATGTTGAAGGAATTCAATTCCTTATAAATCAAAACCAAACCAGCCTTTATAGATCCTTGGTAAACATTTGGAGGCACTGAACAAGAGACTTAAGTACAGTAGAGTTGATTTTTAGAGTATCGAAGTCTAGGAATGGTTTTAAAAATCAAAACTTACATAGTTTTGTACACTGGGCCCTGTTAGTATTATCCAAGCTGTATTAATGTTCTATTTGATCATTTAACAAATATTATTCTTTAAACTAACGCAACGTTGTAAAAACTATGATAAAACTGGAAAATATTCATTGGTAAGACCAGTTGGGCCTATTTTTGTTGTCATAAACAGTGTCATTACTTTAAATTTCTCGTTTATTTGCAACAACACGGAACATCTCCTGCTCCAGGTTATTGATAAAAAGCATTGTAAAGGTTTCTTTCAAATTAAGTGTACTGTCAGAATCAAGCACGAATGTATGTCCATGGTTCGAGATTGTTATATTCATAGTACAGTAAGGACAAACAAAACAGAAGCGAGGCCAAATTGTAATCTCAAAATTTCTCTTGATGGAAGCCATTTGGACTATTTGATTTTCATTTCCTTTCTGCTCACTTCACAACATGTTGTTCACCCAAGGGATGTTTCTCGAGGTATCGTATTTATTCTTCCGTAATTTGGCTAGCTTTGCTTATAAATTGTCTGCAAGCATCCCGTTTAATTTCGACCATCTTGAAACGTGCAGTGAACCTGCAATTTCTTCCCTGTATTTGCTTGCATCACATTTCCTAGCCTGTTTACAACACAGCACGAGTCAGACATCTACCGTACGGATGAAAAAAGGCAGCCCACCCGCACAAAACGTCACTACAGTAATGCACCGTACAATGTACCGAAGAGCAGATAATCGGAACCAGAAAAAGAATCCGCGCCCGGAAACGCTTTCCATTTTCGATCGCGATCAACAGTATCCATTGACGGTGTAGTGGAAGAGACGAGCAGCCGATGAAAATGGCAGCACAACAAAACACTCAAAACGATAACCCCCGGGGGTTGAACAAAATTTTTGGAAGAAAGAGGGAAAGACGCTGCATTAATCTCTCTCATAAAACAGTTTATTTTAACTTAAATCCTACATAGTTAAAGGTTCTGTTTAATAAAGGTTGGTATTATTCGCGTGCATGTTCGAGCAATAAAAGAATATGAATTCCAAAGCAAATAGTTTGCAAAAAGGAAAGACTATCAACACAGAACATTATTCAACAGCAAATAATACTATATTTAATGTGATCCTTTTTGAACACAATAAAAATCTCCCATTTGTAATAGATAAGCATTTCTTTTGCCGTGCAGTTCGGCTGCGGTAAGCATATTAGCCGAACGCTACCGAAAACAAGCAATCATATCAGAGTTAGCGGAGTTTTGGAATTGCAAATATTTACCTCGAAATCCAATGCTAATAAAATAAATCGCAAACCCACCCAGTATCACTCGCCCGGTAAGCCGGTCGGCCAACCGATAACATATTCTACTACCGGTGCTTATGCTTTAAGCCGGATTTCGAACGATATTTGCTATGCAATGCAGCGAGTGCGTTGCCAGGTAAGCGCTCGGTAAATCCTGCAACTATTCCACCAGCACAGCAAAAGGCTGCACGGAGGTTACATTGCTGGTTTTGGTTGTGTCTTTTTTTGTTTTCGCTCTCTTTCTCTCTAACCGAATTTCCGTTACCGACCGTACCACACGAGAGGACAGCAGACCGGTTTGCACAGTCAGCAACACTGCACACCGATGGAGGCGCCTGGTGTGTTGGTGATGGTTGTGAAGCGACAGCCGAAGTGCAAGGCAATTTCTGGCAAAAGCCTCCCTACGGTGAAGCAATATCTTTTCGCCTTGGTCGTTGCGATTTTGACAGCATTTCCGCTCGCCGCCTCGCAATCGCTCGCATCAAAAGCACCCCATCCACCGAACCACCGAAGTGTCCATCCGACTGTCACAGCTGTCGTTCCGTCATCAGGTTATGCCTCTTTCATCCAATAAACGATGTACGGCGTTACACCGGCCGATACGCTCAAGACTCAACTTATGCAGGCGAAATTTTTGAGCCCATGCTCAGCCGAAAATTCACATGTGCATCGTGTGTGTGTGTGTGGGACGAGATGGAGCAGGACAATTTCTCATATTTTTTGGATTAACTACTTAGCGAGTGAAACACTCGTCCCTTGTTTTCGAGCCGATGTCACATCCATCCCTCTGCTGGCTGCAACGAAAACTGACACAATGGATGTAGAAGTGGTGGTTGAGCGTGGTTGATAATCATAACGATCGAAAACTTTTCTTTTGTGGACTTTGTTGTTACGTTTCGTGTGACGTACTGCTACCCGTTGTCTGTATAGACACGAAACTGAAGCTGCTGAACAAAGTTAATCGTTTGTAATTTTAAAAATTCATCACATTTACTTTGAGATAATGTGATAAAGATAAATTATACATTTTAATAGATTTAATGGCTGTATCTTACTTTTTCTTGTGCCACATTTTACAGTACATTTGAACGTAAGAAATGATTCTATTAAAATTAAGCATTAAATTTTTTAAAATAAGCAAAACCTTAAGCTACACTATGTATGCTAAAAATACTCCAAAATTAAACAAAAAAACGATGCCAACGTTTGTTCTTTCCGTTCACCATCAAACGCACACATCGGCCAGTGCACGCTTTACACCAAGCAGCCATACGATACGATAGGCCTGGTGAAAAGGATTTCCGGGCGTGGAAAATTGGTTGAACGCGATTTTGGACGTACCACTTTGATAGCTGATGATGCGGTAATGGTGACTCGTAGCAGGCGATGGGTAAAAGAGGAACCCAGAACCGGTGACGCAATCAAGGGTGGCCGGCTGTCATTTTACCTATCTTCTTCACCGCCTAGAAATGAATGTCGACGGCATCAAAAGTTTCCCAGAGCCAAAGAGCAGATTGGTCCTGCTAGATGCTCATTTTGCGCATCCTTTTTCACTGTGAACGACATCGAGGCGTGTGTGTGTGTGTGTGGGTGCGATGTTCTGGCAGCATGTGTGCCTGCAGATGGCAATATCAATCATGTTTCGGACCGTTGCCGCCCATCCATGTCCAAAATGGTGGGATGCTCGTAACCGGGGCCTGTTCCGTGCGGCTTGTCTCGTACGGTTCATCTGTCTGCAAAAGTGTCGTTGTTTTTACTTTCTTTTTTGCTTTTGTTTTCTCTGACTCAAGCCCCTGAGTGGCTCGTGTGTGCCTGGGGTTTTTTTCCCCCCTGTGGTAATAATATTTGTCGTCCATTCAACATCCCATTGGAGTGGTGTAGGGATCGCCATTGCTTTACTTTGTAGGATATTCTAGGGAAGTCAAGCACAGCTGGGGAGGAATGGAAAAGTGTAAGAACGCAGCTAGAATATGTAAGTTAAAGTTTACCTTCCACCAAACATAAATCGTTCAAGTATGAGTTAGACTAAAGCCGAAAAATTTGTGTGATTGAATACGTGCGAAAGGGGTCAGAAATGTAAAGATTAATAAAGTGATAAAAATACTGGATTATTGCTAGTTTCTTTGATAATTCAATAGGATAATTGCTCAGATTAAGAAGAACTTCTTCTTCTTCTCTGGCACTACAACCTCTGTAGGTCTTGGCCTACTAGCAATTGATAGCTTTCTATGACTTAGTTGTAACCGTAGCAGGATAGTCAGTCCTGCGTACGGGGAGGCGGTCCGCCAGGATTCGAACCTCGGTCCTGCCGTGTGAAGACCGGCGCCGCTGTCGTATACACCACCGGGCCGCCCCAGAAGAACATGATACGATAAATTGAATAAAAACAACGATTATGTCGAAACTGCTCATCTAAAAATCAACATTACGAGATTTTTAGACAGACGCACACCTAAACTACGTTTAAATTTTGAAGTTCAACCGTGTTTGTGAATGTGTTTTATGTGAATATGTGATAACAATTATCTCACGAGCGAACATTTTTGCACAGCTATGTTTCGTCATTCAGGTTTTTTTCATATTACATGACAGATATTTTTAATGTCAGTAGGATATGCTGTCACCATGTTGTGTGTTTCAGAAAAAAAGTTTAATTAAAATGAAGCTATAAATCTTGAAGTATAAATCGTTACTATAACTTATACATTCACGTCAGAAAATTATAACAAATAAACAATTAACTTCAGCATAGTCATAAATAAATAAAAGTAACTGCAGCTTAGTAAATTCACCATAAATTTCACATTAAATCGATAGTATGTGCATGGCGCACCTGGCAATTGTTTTCCTTGCACCATATATAGTGTTATTTAACAACTCTATACAATAGTTATTTAGTATCATTAAACGAAGTAAAAGTAAGTTATGTCAGCGAAACAAAATATTTTATCGAACTAGAATTTATCGAATCGATACATAGTTTTACATTTAGATCTATTTCTCTTTGGTTAGGGTTTACTAGAGGACTTTGACCTGTTTGTTGCCTAACTGTCTTTCTTTGACTTGACAAAGAGATTAACTGTCTTTTTTTGAAAATGTCCAATTTATTTTTTGGTACTTAGTGTTATTTGGTGATAATAATAAGAATAACAAGTAAAAGACACCACAAATGGTAGACTTCGCATGGTAGGTTAAAAAGTCGTTAAATCGATTATCATCACACCCAATTTCTAATAATTAATAAGTTTGAAAAAAAAACGGAATGAAGCACAAACAAAAACAATAGATATTATTTGAAATGCAGGTGTTGAAAAGTTCAAATAGTGTTGTTTTCACAAAAAGTACACAAAAAATGTTTACTCTTAATGGTTAATTTGTTAATTTGGTTGATTTGTGTCCAATTTATGCCTATATTATAAGCAACATATTTGAATCATTTTCTATTTTTAGTCCTCATTTAAAATTTTAATGAAACTTGCTTATGGTTTAATGAATAATTTAATATTCAAAGTTGCACATAAACCAGCAATCCAGCAAATCATCATCCGTTAAAAAATCAGTTTTAAATAGAAACTCTGGGAATCGGATTTCAAGTTATTAGCTATTTTTCCGCAAACAAAAAAAAAACGATACAATATCAACCAGGCTTAGTAAATAGCAATATTCCACGTTTTCCACCAAGTCAATATTGGACAGTTTCCGTACGGCTGCATCCTGCTCCGTGTTCATAATTTATGATTTTTATGGTTTATAAAATGTGAATGAGAAGCTACCAATCGCTGCCAGTGTAATATACTCCCGAAAAGCACGACCTGTCACGTCACAGTTGCCAAGTGAGGTACTGGTACGGGTACATGCCAGGGTCCGTGGTACGAAATACTATTTCCAGCAGAAGTCTCTGCGTCATAAATAACCTACGAAATGACGTGAACAATGGTGTGGCGCTCGAAACCATGGGCCAAGACACGCCAGGAAGATACTGTCAAGTGTTAGTTTTACTGCCAATTCATCCCATTTGCCACATCCGGCTGCTACTGCTGCTGCTTAGCTGCTGGACGTCCGCTCTGGGAGTATGTATGCCGGGCAGCCGTCGACCGAACGATGCAAGAAGGCCATTGAAAAGTCATTCTCGCTCGTTTCATCGTCTCCCCCAACGAAAGCTGGTGGTGCCTGCTGAGTCTCGGCCGTCCGGCTCTCCGTGTGTGTATGTGTGTGTCCGGGGAAAAAGGCATCATCAGCAAAACGCAGCGTCCCGTGTCCTGTACAGCGAAATTGCACCTTACAGACAGAAGATGCTTCCACGTTGCTGCTCGTCGTCGCTTCGGCAAAGGTCCCGGAAGCCGAGACGATCGTGTTTACGTTTCATAAATTGATCATACTTTTGTGCCGACAAAATGCGAATGCCGGGCCGGGTAGCGGGACGACCGTGAGGCACTCTCGGCACACCGGAAGGCGCAACACAACACGAGTCTCGAACAATGTCGGACCAATTTGAAGTGCATGATCAGGATATCATTGTTCGGATAATCATGCCAGGGCGCTTGTTAGCGTGTAAGAGCTGCATTATTAATAAGGAAAGTGCACGCCCTTTAAGCACTATCGGGTGGAACTGGGCAATCAGCCGGAGAAGGCCCGAGCGTTATCGAGTGGATTGTGGCTTATGCCATAAAATGACGTTGAATTAGAGAGGCTGCTGCTTCTAATGGACAGGTTGGATTGGAATGGTTTTTAAACGTTAATAAATTAGGTAATAATAAATTATATTGTTTCTCGATTGACTTCACATCAGGAAAACAAAGCATAACAGAGTAATTATACAACTTTTAATAGCAAATTAAATTATTTTAAACAGCAACCAGTTTACACAACACGAGTCTCGAACAATGTCGGACCAATTTGAAGTGCATGATCAGGATATCATTGTTCGGATAATCATGCCAGGGCGCTTGTTAGCGTGTAAGAGCTGCATTATTAATAAGGAAAGTGCACGCCCTTTAAGCACTATCGGGTGGAACTGGGCAATCAGCCGGAGAAGGCCCGAGCGTTATCGAGTGGATTGTGGTTTATGCCATAAAATGACGTTGAATTAGAGAGACTGCTGCTGCAAATGGACAGGTTGGATTGGAATGGTTTTTAAACGTAAATCAATTAGGTTGGCTTCACATTAAGAAAACAAAGCTTAACAGAGTGTTCATACAACGTTTAATAGCAAATTAAATTATCTTAAACAGCAACCAGTTTAAAACAAACAAAGCAGGAATAAAGCCATAAAGTTCTACATGTTGCTAGTTAGTGTAATTTTTAATTCATGCAAAACTCGCCCCTTTTTGGCAAATGCCCACCGCTTTTACGGCCGATGCATGGCAAATATATAATTTATTGAATAAATAATCACCCAAATCGGCTTACGGCTTTACAACTGTTAAGCTAACGGGGTGCGGCGTTCGGTTTCAAGCCAGCTTGACTCGGGCCCAACTCACTTCAATCCATATTACCCGTGCACTGCTGACACCGGACCGGAGGCCTTCATTGTCGCCCAGCACACCACAGCATGTGTTTTCTATTTTACGCATCGCAACCTGCTGCCTGTGAAGCCTGATGAATTGACTAGATTGACTTCCAAGAGAGAGAGAGAGAGAGAGAGAGAGAAAGAGAGTGAGCGAGTGAGAGAGCAAGAGGGATAGTTGCCTGCGCCGCGCAGGAAGTGCTGTTCGGGGAAGGATGCTAAATGAATTATTTCCAGGTCGATGAATTATTTGAAGTTAATAAGATGTGGGATTTATGGAATGATGGGTACGGGTTTCTGGAGCCACCCCAATTGTTGCTACTCGTCGTCCACGTCCAGGCCAGCCAGATGACAGCTGGAACTTGAGCATCTCGTATCGGGTTCGCACCGATACAGCGCCCAACCCTCGAAGCTGCTGTGCTATTCCTGACGGGTATTATTTGAGCAAATTAATTACTAATGTACAGATTTTATCACCCCCAAAACGATACTCCCGATAGGGTGGTACTAGATGCGTGCGTCTGTGTGTGTGTGGAAGGTGGCAGCAAAACCTGGTGGTGATTATAATTTACGATGAGCTGTGAAGTGAACTCAGACGAGCAGCTTGCTGTGGACGTCCGTTGGCGGCAGTGGGCTTCTAGTTTTATTAGGGATGATTGAGTTCTTGGTTTGTGTCTAGTGGGGGCTGCCGGGCACTGGTTGTGACCCCGGGATCAAGATCCGTGCTGGATTAGAACAGACGCGCAACTAAAATGAAGCGGTGTGGGAGGTTTTCGGCATGATAGGGTGCCCAAAACCCGAATGCCATTTGGCCCATGGAACGTTGAAAAGATGATCCGACTTATGTAAATCATTCAGTACCTGGTTGGGTCGGTGGACGTCTCCTTCTACTGCCTGCGGGATACTGGATGCTGCGGCATTGTGGTTGCCAGGAATCTGTTTCGTTTAGTTAATTATTTACACAACTGCTCATCACGGAAAATGTTTCTAGATGCGCGGTACGGCACGGCCTACATTTGGAGATTATTTTATAAACTGTAATGATGTGTGTGAGTGTGTGCGTGTGACCTACATTTGGAGGGGATTTTCATTTCGCTCTTATGCAAACTTTATTATTGTGTAAATGATATGCCTGACGGTGGTTCAAATAGCCAACGTTCACAGTCGTGGGTTAGGTATTGGTTGTTTTTGACGATTTTCAGCTTTTATTGGAATACATTAAAGAGATTTTTGAATCACAGTGTTGTATATTGTGTGCTTATCAGTTCTGTAACATTACAAGAAACCTGTAATATTTCCAAAGAAATGTTTAATTTCTTTTAATTTACGTTTGTTTCTGCATTTTAATTGAAGTTGAGTCATGTTCCAGACATGAGAAGAATTTAACGTCACAGTTTGTCTATTCCGATGATGTTACTGCCACTGAACATAGATAAGTTGACAAGGGGAACTCATTTACTCTCAACAATCAGCAGATATACGAAAACCAGCATCTGTTTCGCAAGTTTGGCATTTTATTTGCAGCTTATTTGCGTTTTAAGCTGCATTTTGCGAATACAAAATAGAATGTTTAGTTGACTTCTGTAAATATTGTACGTCAAAGAAGGTGACAATAGAGCAGAAGCAGATGATACTGAAATTTATCTCTTAAATAGCTGACGATGTTTGTTGTCGATAAAATCTATTTTGTTAAAAAAATAAGAATATAGAAATTTGTAAATATTCGAATGAAAATAAATAATTGTTTTAGTCTTTTGTTTTACCTTTCTATAGCAAAACAACTGGAAAGCGCGTCCATCGGACCTATTTAATCCTTTTTTGGCATCTCCTCAAACATCACCTTAGTGCTATGACCACTTTAGCCTACATCAGTAGAGCTCTACAAAACAGTCTCTACGATCAAGAATCTACAGTTGGTGAGCTCTTCTAACGTAAACTTCTGGAAACTATCAACTACTCGATAGAAACCTTTTCCTAACCTTGATAACCGATTGCGTCTTCATTATTATTATTTGCTAGTTCCCGTTCCACGTAAAACTTTGCGGATTAAATTTCCATTCTTTTAGTTCTACAATATTGTGTGGTGGAGCGAGTACAGGTTAAGGAACGTCCGTACACGATAATGGTTGTTATACGTCTATTTATTCCTTATTATTTTTGATTCAGTCTAATACCGTGGTTATAAAATTAACTATAACTTCTTCTTCTTTCCTGGCCTGCTCCACCGGAGCACGTCTTGTAGACATGGCCTGGCGTCCAATCAGTTTCCAGGAAACTCGGTCCATGGCTGCACTCCTCCACCCCCGGCTGCATCCGATATCCCTCAGGTCTGACTCCACTTGATCCAGCCAACGAGCTCGCTGTGCTCCTCTGCGCCTCGTGCCGAACGGGTCGCTGACGAGTAGCTTCCTGGCAGGGCATGAGTCCGGCATCCTCATCGCGTGGCCCAACCAGCGTATTCTTCCGGCTTTGACGACCGTCAGGATGTCTGCATCGTCAAACAGCTCAGCTAGCTCGTGGTTCATTCTCCTTCTCCACACGCCCTGCTCGCACACACCGCCAAAGATAGTCCGTAGCACCCGCCGTTCGAAAATGGCGAGTGCATTGGCGTCCTCCGCCAGCATAGACCAGGACTCGTGCCCGTAGAGGACTACCGGTCCTAAGCCTAATTTGCACTAGTCTCCTACCTAAGCATACCATACACTACAATTCCTTCTGTATTTTAAAAGTAGATGAAGAACACATAACAGACAATTCTATGTCGCCCGCCTCTCGGCCTCTCGAAAACTAAAAGATCAGCCCACGATGCCATTGTTAGCTGTTTTTTTTAATTGCTTAAGTGCGATTTATTCTATACGTTTTACGAACTTTGTTGTACAAGCTATAAGAACTTTCATAGAATTTTGTTGATTTTTTAGCGTAACATTTTGTGGGATTGACATAAGTTGTATCTTTCACCAATGAATTTGATGCTTGGCTAGCCGCGAAACAAAAGTTTATCAAGCATTTGATTGCTTAACTCATTGGTTAACTTTTTTTCTAACGTCAGCAATCCTCTGTTTAAGAAGACTTGCTCTATCTACGTAAGATTAATCCTCAAATATCATTATACAGTTTGGCCTGCAACAGTAGTGCCGGCGATTGTTAAGTTACGGTGAGTTCAGCGTAAGTTCACGCATTCTTATGCCATCTTTTACTAGTCATTGAAGCTCTGCAAAACTATCATTCACATTTTCAACTCGATTCACAACTTCCTTTATCGATGGAGTGTTAACAGCTTGCATAATCCTTGGTTGCTTTTCATTTAATTTGCAATTGTATAGTCTAAGTGTTAGACTGCCTTTATTCATCATTTTCATATTTTTTGTCTTCGTGTAAGTGCCTTCTGTACCTCAACTTTCCGTTTGTTTTATCGTAAAAATAAATAAAAAACCTTATTGCATGAAGTTTGTTAAAACACAAAAAAGTATTATCGAGATTTTGTGAAATTCAAGTGTAAGTCTAGGCTAATACAACGATTTTTCAGTTGACCAAATACAAACTAATAAACCATAATTTCATAATCTGTTTCGCTTCACATCTTTCATACTTCTTTCGTGTGTGACTTGTTACATACACTAAAATGTTTCCTACACGTGGCCAAGTTTCTTCACTGCTCTTTCATCCAAGGTCAAGGTTTCATCCGAATCGGGCAGGTTCATTCACGAACCATTTTATAGTAGTTTTGGCTATCCCAATACGCGCAGGGAATTGGGGGTGGAATCAATGCGAAAAAAAAGGAGAAAAATTGCTCACGCAGGGCATTTCAAAACCTTTCGGAAGTTGATAAAACTCCTATCCGGAACGGAAACCCCAAAACGGGGAAACCGACCGCACCACGGGTTCGTTGTACACTCCCGCTGGGACGTGATACCGAGACGGGGTACGCGAACCGGCCTGGACAGAAATACTTTTGGGGCTCAATTTGCAGGATGTTTGTTGATAGTAAATTGGATTTTGCAAACTCTTCCCATAAGCCGGTTTGGAAGATGGAAGAAAATGGATCATAAAAGTAAAAAGAGAATCGTAGAACGAATGGAGAAAAGAGTACATTTTCCGCATTCTGTAGGGCAGTTTTCGCCGAACAATACCGTGATTGATGGTTGATACCCTTCCTACGTACGGTGCGTGCCTGTTCTGTGTCTAGTCATCGCGACGTAAAACTTTTGCCATTTTGATTGAGGCATCCAAGGGCTGGATAAGCGGCCTTCGCCCTGATTCCTGAATCCAAGCAATGCGTACCCGGGAAAGCTGGTAATGGAAGAAAAGTTTTCAAAGTGGACAACAGTCTACTCGAGCTTGGTCCAGTTCGAACGTTGATTTAATCGACCGTAAGGAAAATGATAGTGCGTTTCGGTGTAAATGGGTGCGTTCTGTCGTAATCTTTCTGCCCGAATCCTTTGGCCATCACACGAGCCTACATTAGCCTTTTTTGCCGGATAACCTTTACCAGCAATCACCTAGCAAACGCCGTGATGGGGAAAATTTAATGAAGATAATTTGATTGTCCACTTATCGGTACGGAGAAGACTAAACCCAAGCCGGGCACAACAATCCCTATCGGGTACGCTCTAGTTGGTGGAATTATCGCCGCACAAACGTTCCACTCCACTAATGTGGTCCGTCGAACAATTTATGCAACCTCCGATGAGGCATGAATCTGAACGGATCAAAGCCGAGCGTAGTCCTGGTAGACACAGTACACCGGGGACTTTTCACCCAATGTAATCTGCAATTTACTTTTTCTTGCGCTCTCTTACATCCTTCCTTTGTTTCTATGTTGTTGTCTAGGCGAACCATTCCGTTCGGTGTCTTGTTCGTTCTTAAGATTCCCAATTGTTTCGCGTTGGGTTTTTTGTTTTTGCTGTGTCACTTAATTTTAAAATTTCGTTTATAATTCTACCCTCATTCGTTCCTTGGGGATTTTCGGTCATGGACCCCTTTTACTCGCAATATACCTGCAACGGGTCATTTGGGAACGTTTGTTAGCCGCCTTTTGATATCTTATTTTTGTACGACAACTTCATTTTCTGCTCAGCGGAGCAATGACATAATTGCACTTTTTATTGACAAGACGTTCGTTGGTAAGGTTTCCCGTTTTTTTTTGCTTGATTGGACACAATGTTGATTGCCCTCGGAAGAAAGTACGGAACAGGTTTCTTATGTGCTGGTGTGTTTTTTGCTGTTTTTGTCGCGAAAAATATATTTTCATAATGCTCGTGCTGAGATTGAAAATTAAATTGCTGTTTATTAATTTTTACTAAGTGCATTATCCCTTGCAATTTAAAATGTCACTGAACGAAGAAGGAAGTGATTAAAACATTATTTTTACAGAAACGGATAAAAAATGTTGCGACAACGAAAACGAACGAAAATGAATGCACAAATGAACTCATCTTGACTTCGATATATTTTATGAAACTAATTAATATGTTTTATGAACTTTATCGTTTTTGCACTCTACTTTTGTTTTATTTATGATTTACTTGCAGAAAGTTATTAAAAGTTTTAACCATCTCGTAATTAAAAAAAACATGTTAGAGTTTTCGAGCGCTTTAACGTAAATTCAATTTTACTAAAATAAACGTATTTAATTACAGTGGATTGCCATGAGATAAGCATGGAATCAACTCACAAGATTTTCTTGGAAGTGATGTCTGATGTGTTGTGTCTAAACCTACAAGTTTTGTGTTTTTTTTTGGCTCCGCCTGTGCATTTGTTTCGTCGTGTCCAATATTTCAGTCCCAACCTAATGCCAAATTCATACCAAGTCATAAAGTCCTGTAGTTTACTTGTATGTGTCGATTCCTATGCTGAGCTAGCAGCCCTGTTTGATGTACTCCTGCTTATTAAAGCCTGATCACTAGATGATGCTTTATCTTCACAGTTCTTAGTACTATAAAAGAACTCAAAACATTAGCATTCAAAAATATTCTGTGTGATACGAAATTGAAGTCCGATGCTTAATATTTAATGAAACGTTTCGCATTTTGCTTATATGGATCCCCAAAATAACTAGAAATTTGATGATTTGGAATATAAAATACGATTTTGAAAGAAACTCTCACATTCACGGGATATCTGTTTGACTTGGTGGCAAAATTTGTGAGATACGGGCAATTTTAGGAAGTTTCTAGACTCAATATATCCTAGAGTATGCAAATGACTCGATCCTAGAGACTCACTGAAGGTAAGTAGGGTTTTAGTACGCATGATGACAAGGCTCAAGTCTAATCTTGTTGTGCAAAATGATCATCTGAAGCGTTTAAACCTTGCTCTAATGAAAACTTGCAGTTGTAGTGAACGGCATCATGACATATACTATCTCTTGTGTTCTTTGTAAGAGTATGCTCGTGATGAAAAATCACTGTAAAGACAGACGATGCAATAAAAAGTCATCAAACTTCCAGAATTACAGACATACCGTACGTACCGGCAAAAATGATATAAATTTTCAAATTTGCAAAAGAACATGGCTTAATTCTTAAAGTGCGACTATCTCTTATCTTTTTTAGACCAAGTATAAGATATTGCATCGTTTGTTCTATATTATATAACAAACTGAATCATCTATTAAACGAAACACAGGAGCACAAGATGAAACAGAACATCAAGCAAACATGGACAAATCACTAAACAACATATGCCAATGATGATTACCTCGATCATCAGACGGATTATATGTATGAGAGACATCCCTTTCACATGAAAGCCCCATAATAATCATATGTATTTTATAAATACATAAATAAGTAATTAAATTTTTATTTCAGTGTTTGTTGTTCCTTCGTCAGTCGTTTTTATTTATAATTTAGTTTAAATCAAAACCTTAATCACCTAAATTGTTTAACTTCGTTCGACACTTTGTCAGACTTTCAACCAACGCTGTTTTCCTCAAACTTTTCCCATAGTGTGTTTGTCTCTCTTTATTTTTGCTCCTGCATTTCATTCGCCATTTTTATCCCCGACGCTTATGCAAATGTTGACAAACCCACAGAGAAAAAGTGGAGCGTAAAATTCACCCACCGGCGAACTGGGCACCATGCCAAAGCCACCGGCCAGTTGCTCATTTACCGTGTGTCTATTTATTGCGGTACCTACCCAAAGCGTGTTTTCTCGGCTTTCGAAAGCCCGTAGCGGATGCACGGGAGAATTGGAACTTGTGAAGGGTTTGGCAAAAGGGAGTGGTATGAATTGTAAATTTACCGACCCACAATTTTCGGGAGTTCGGGTATGCAAAAGAGTGTCGTCTTTGGGTGGCATTCATGGAGTGATAGAGGAGGCTTGCGTGTTGCATGTTGGAGTTCGGTGCAATAAAATCACCATTTAAGGAGAATTATTTAGGTTGAAAAAGGGAAGAGCAGTAGAACTGCACAAACTTTGTTTTAATACAGTTAAATGCTATGCAACTGTTGACTAGTGAATGAGAAGCATAAGCATTTAATATATTTTTGCCATCGTGAACCTGGGTTCTGCAAGCATGAACCTTGTATCCAACAACTACCTAGAATTAAGAAATTTCATCTATTCATTCTCATAAATAAACTTTATAAGAACTTTGTGGAATAGTATGACAAATTCCACTAAATTTAGAATATTTCATTTTCTTGAGAATCTTTTCTTCATATTTGCAACGTTCCCCGAACAACATTGAGCAGCACATCGCAAACATTGAGCATCAAATGTAACTTTCCGGTAAAGTGTACCATATTACACTTTACTTCCTAAACCGTAGCATCCAGTCACTTTTCAACGGTTTCCATCTAACGCGCTTGGTGTGTAAATATTTTACCTTCAAGCAAGTGCCAACATTATACTCCTCGAAACACACCGTCAAAATGTACCACAGCAGACCAGATTTTACCATGCATTCCTCCTTGGAAACGACTCCAGACACTCAAATAAGGAAATGCGCTTTAATATGCACTCTTTATGTGCACCACTTCACACCACATTCATTTCCAAGTGAAGGAACGTGGCATTTTTGAGCGCGTGCATGCATTTACGTGTTTATTTATTTATTTCCGTCCCGGAAAGACAGATGTTGTCGTTTTTTTTTTCCTTTTCTACGGAAAGCTCTTTTTAGTTGGATTAATTTTGTCTGCTGCGATGGAGACACTGTATTACTTTCTTGACTGGTTGAAAGATATGAAACAGTCTTGGGATGGAGTTTCCTGGCTACGTTGCTCGCTGTGCCATGGGTAGTGCAATCATATTTGCTACGAAACGTTTTACATGAAGCATCTTTTTTCTGTCTTTTTTGTATAAACAGTAAAAACGACATCGTTTGCTCAAGAAGCTGCTCCGAATTTGTCTTATGAGTTTGTAAAGAAGCAACTTACAATCTTTTCTAAAGCACAGAAGCAACATAAGTCTTCAAGTGCAATTCTAGAATATCAATAAACAATCCAGTTCTGCATCTCACACTCCAAAATAAATAAGAAACGTCACTGGTACTAATTAACAGCAAGATTAAGAAATCCCCGGAATAAGGAATTCAATTATCACACTAAGCCAAGCCACACACGCACACACCATTGGTACATAATTTTATGATTTAATTTAGCGCCATGAAACCATTCCGCCCGATTTGCGTTCGCTCTGCGTTACTGTTAAGCGCGCGATTTGCACACGTCATATAATGACATTAAAAGTTCCCCGACACAAATACGAATTTTCCCGGCACGGGGCCAAAAGTTATGGCGACCGTGCAGCGAAACTTCCTTCGCCCAAAACGCGCATCACCATAATTACCCCGACATTTCGGCCGCTATGACATACCCGACTTAACAACCGATATCAACAGCCACTTGCTTCTGGTTCGGCACTCACACCCATTTTGGAACGTCTTTGTTCTGTTGCTGGTGGTTGGAGCCGGGGCGTAATGCAAACCGCTCCACATTCGGCAGTGTCATAAAGTGATCCAAATATTTGAGCAGTCAGCAGCTTATCCTTCGCGCAAGTGAGAACACCTCTACCACAAACACGCGCGCGTTCACACACACAAGGGACGGTGTAGCGTCTGACCGTTGTACTTGTGACGGAATTAGCTTATCACGTTCATCATTGCGCATTTCCGCCCAGTGCAACAACCGGGGCACAGCATCCGTAACAGCGGCACTTGAGCGTCATGGATGCGAGCATAATGGGCAAATAATTACTCCCATCTCGGTGCTCACACACACACACACACACACACACGCGCGCTCAGCAGATCACACGCACCAACACACCGGCAGTCATTGTTCGGCGCGTCAGCCATATTGTTCGGAAACGGCAACATTAAGGGTGAGCATTTGCACAAACCGACTGATGCTCGTTAGATGATGACAGTTTCTCAGAAGTTGTTGTCCCGCACACGCAGCGTGTCCTTCACTTGCATCTGGAGTGCTAGTTGTCAGCGCTTCCCTGCAAAACCGCACGGTATGTCCGCGCTGCCGCTGGCGGATATTGGGAGGAGGCGAGAATTCGAGTTAACGACCTTAAATGTGGCTCATTGAAGCCGAAGACATGCGCGCGGCGTCGGCGAATGTTGAAGCATCACCACTCGACAGCCCGGCCAAGGTGGGTAGGTTGCAATTATGCGAATAGAAGCCGACCCGGACCCGGGCAGGGGGGAGGATCCGTGGTCCGCGTCGAAAGTCGCCAAGGTGCCAAGTGTGCTTCAATGGGTCGTTAGATACGGGCAAGTCACTGCAGCAGGTAGGCACTGACGCTCAACCAAGCGCAGCAACGCTTTACTTGTCAATCATGGTAGGGTCTTGTTTTGGCACGTCGGTTGCCACCGGCTACGAAACGCGCGGTGATGTGAAAATAAATCGGATAAATGAATAATGCAAGTGTTGTTTTCGGCTGCGTACTTGACGAAGGTATACCTGGGACAGATATACCAGGGTGTAAATATTTTAAGTATTCTTGGAAGAAGTATGATGGTTTTTTTCCATTCAAAAATTATTCGCTTGCTTGTGTGATTTCAAGTACTATTTTATAGTATATGTAAAACTACTTTCTTTTGTGGGAATTTTTATCAGCTACTGGGCGTCTCCATCGATTAAGAGCAATATTCTATTTAACAAGGTTTTCAACATATTTGAGGTGATAACAAATAACAAACTATATGCTGAATGTATTTGATGTTTTGCAAAACTAGAATTTAATAACCAAATAATGTATTTAACTTTAATTGTAGTAAGCTGCTTTAAATTAATAGCTAAAAATTAGTGTTCAGGAAAATAACATTGATGAAATCTGAATTCTTGAAATACTGAACTAGTCTGAACTGAACTTTTCAATGAAACTCGACACATTCAGAAGCGGTGCGTTATCCATAAAACTCTAAATATATTAGTTATGGCTGGTATAGCTTTACTAGTTCAATGTTATATTTAGATAAGTAGTATTATTTTCATCGGGTATTCACTGTCAGCTGCTAGTTCCGCTTTCCGTTGAACACGAGTACATGGTTTCGGTTAGCTCTTTTCTTTCTTTGAGTCTTAAAAATTTAAATTATTATTGCGATTTTCAGCTGCTTTTTAATTTTTCTACCAATGGGTTTTATTTATTTTTTCTTCCATAATTACGGCTTAACGCCGTAATTCGTTATTCGCCGGGTTTTATTTCTTAATCCTCGCGAATGGATCCAACAAGGCAGTAATCTTTCTTTTAAACTATTTGCAAATGACAACCATTTTTTATACCAGACCAACGTTTACCAAAAACCTGAAATATGGAGAGATCTATACTGTGACAACTAGTAACAGCGACTGCAAACGAAACATCTTTAGTACTTGTGGACGCATCCAAATCCAAGACTACATATAACGAGTTATAAATATGTGCCTTAGCAGTCACTGGTTCTTTGGACGAATAGTTCTCCATTTTTATAGAAGATTTACCTGTACCTTGCCAAAAGATAAGAATAAGTCAGGCAGTACTAATAGCTCATTTGGAATCCCGGCCAAGCTTACCAGGCTTGTACGTATGACGATGATCAACATCACATGCCAGGTGAAGGTTGGTGGAAAACTCTCAGGACCCTTTGCTACCACGAAGGATCTGCGCCAGAGAGACGGGCTCGCTTGTCTCCTATTCAATCTGGCGCTAGAGAGGGCCATCCGAGACTCGGAGGTGGAAACTTCGGGGACCATCTTCTACAAGTCACTCCAGATCTTGGCATACGCTGATGACATAGACATCATTGGTTTGAATCTCTCCTATGTAGCAGAAGCTTACCAAAGGATCGAGCATGCGGCACTGAACCTCGGGTTAGAGATCAACGAGGCAAAAACCAAAATGATGGTGGCACCACCAGCGGCCCTGCTAACAAACACTGATCTACGCAGGGGTGAAGTACAGATAGGTGATCGCACCTTTTAGGCCGTTCACATGGACAGAGGAGGCGTGGTAGGCCCAAACTGAGATGGAGTGATGGCGTTGATGCGTCCGCCAGAACGGCCGGGTTAATGGATTGGCAGACGACGGCGCATGACCGTGAGCGGTATCGAGGATTGTTGCAGCAGGCCAAGACCGTGAAGCGGTTGTAGCGCCTGATAAGTAAGTAAGTAAGTATTTAAGTAAGTACGAATAGCTCACATGATTAAAGGCTGTTCGAGCAATCCTACACTGGCAGCAAAGTGCACACAATTAAACGAATCTTACTACCTGCAGCATTTTAATATGCATAAAATTAAAATTTAAAAGAATTCAAGAACAGTTTTCATATCTTGTAACAAACATAAAACGGCACACACAACTACAAAAAGCCCTGTCTGCATGGCCTTTTCATTGCACGATCAATGACATTCGCATAACGACCTTCAGTTATCTTTATGCTGATCCGTCAATCAATACCTACAAATGCCGGTTGCTACACTATTGTCTAGACAACAATCTAGCCCGAACAAAGACAACACTGTTGAATGTACCGGACCGGAGCAAAAGTATTGCCTTGCACAACCTTCTGTCTAACGCAGCAAACCATTCCCAGCCGGATGAAGGCACTTTGCCAACGGGATGGAATAAATCTTTCGCCCACACTCGCAACTGACGGCGTATGCAATGTCAAACACATGTACGTACAAACGCTTCATACACCTTCCGAAGCAACCACTATTTGCCTCAATCATGGCCGCCCGTACCGCCCGGGTGCCGATGCGATACAAATAATCAACCTACAAATCAACGGCTCTCATCGGTCGTCAACTTTTCACTACAATTTGCGTGCGTTTTGTTGATTATTTTGTGCGCTCATTTAAACTCCTGCGCCCGGTGCGCCGCTGCAACCATCGGGCCATCATGTGCATCATGGTGGTGTTTTATTAGTCTGTTTTTTTTGTTGTTGCTGTTGCTGTTCGTGCCCTAGCACCCTCAGTCCCATTGCTGTGGCCGGATCGATAATTATTCATTTGCAATTTTGCACCGATGATTACGGATTGTGAAGAAATCTAATTTCCATATCAAAGAGAATTTTGCCAGCTGACTTCATTAAGGTTCGGTTCGGTGTTTATGAGCGTGTGGTTGTATGTTTTTATGTGTATGTAGGTATGCCTGTTCATCGTTCGTTGATGGTGCAACTCCATTTTTGCACACAGAGGTTTGCATTTTGCGAACCCATTGCCGTCTGCTGATGAAATGACATGTTGTTGCAGATAATATGTGAGCGTGTGTGTGTGTGTTTGTGTGAGAGAGAGTTTTTCGTTGCGAACTAGTTCATGGTTTGGTTTATGTTATGATATTTAAAACCAGTGAAAAGAAGAGAGAGAATCAAATTAAAAAATAAAACAGATTTAAATTTTATGATAAAATAATGATAAAAATTTCAATAATAGCTTTCTGGTACTACAAAGATAACACTAAATAATGTTCAATAATAATCAACTAGAACGCAACAGAACAAAGCTCAATAAAATGGCTCCAGATGTGCTACAAGGCAAGATTTTTTCACCAAATATTTATCAAACCTTTCGGCCATCAAAGACTGTGTAGGTCCTTTTGCACCCTTTTATTGGCTTTTCCCAAAGGACGAAAGCAATATCCGTGCTGTTGTTCCTTATTCACACTCTGTTTTCTTTTTCT
The DNA here is from genome assembly GCA_002091835.1 of Anopheles maculatus. NCBI lineage: Eukaryota > Metazoa > Arthropoda > Insecta > Diptera > Culicidae > Anopheles > Anopheles maculatus. Next base: position 16,922 of record KZ062498.1, on the reverse strand, counting down.
TTTTTATATAGTCCCATTCGCCCATCTGTCCACATACCACAACCATCAACGGCACAGCGCATTCGGTACACAAATTTAACGGACCATCAAGTGGCGAAAGCGGTAATGCACTAGACCGAAATAAAATTTCAATTTACCAGCTGTGAAAAATTATCTCTCTCGCCACTCGTTCTGCTTCTCTGGCCAGCCATCTCTCTTTCTTCCTCATTGGCATCCTGCTAGGTCAACGTGCAACGTGCAGCAGGCCCTTTTTGCTAGTTTGTCTGATGCATTTTTCTTTCCACTTTCGGTTCGATGTTGTTTCGTTCGTTTTGTTTTTCTTGTTTGCATACGGTACCGTGTTGTGGGACGTGTGTAGATTCAGCCTGATACCCTCTCGTGTGACACGTATGAGCTTTCTGTTTAATCCTTTGACCCGGTCAGTGGGTTTCAGCGTTCCGCTGTGTCCCAGGGTGAACATCGGAACGTTACTGGCGGACGATTTTGCCGTCGATCGTTCGGTTTTCCGGTGCTGCAACGGATGCAACCGAGGTTCGCGCTGTGTAGTAAATCTCGCCGGAGACACTGGCCAAACCCGTTTGACGGTTCACTTTGCAAAGCTTATTTTAATTTCAAAACCCGATCGATCGCACCGCACCAGTATCGTTTGCGTTTTACAAACTATTTAAAAGTGTGTATGTCTTTTTTATGTTTTGTTGCCTTTTTTTTCTCCATCATCCACCACTATCATGGAAGCGTAGAGTTCAATTCACTCTAAACGGTTTGCGTGTGTGTGTCTTTTCAGGCACTGATGAAAGGCCCTTTTTCCCAAGCCATTTCTATTTAGCTTGGCTTTTCCCATGTCATTTTGTTGCTTCCCATAGAACGTCTCTCTTTTTTGCGATACCTTTGTGCATCCGGTGCATGCAGCAATTTGCATGTGGAAAAGGAAAAACAAAACACATCCAAACCGAGGGATAAAAAATCCGGGAAGCAGAAGCTCAGTATCTTCCGTAAAACATCAGCATAGTTGTTACACTGCACGGTGTATACACTGAGCTTCAGGAGCAGGTGGCTATTTGGAGAGATCTATCGCACCAACCCGATGGTGGTGTGTGATGTTTGCTAGTGCTTAGACGAATATTTAATCAATATTTATTGGCTGTAGTATCCGATCATCGCGCGGCGAGCTTCTCCCGACGGCCAATCAGCATGCAATTTTCCGCTTTTGACCGGCGTAGACAAAATTGGTTTCTACTGTTTTTTATGAGTCTTTTTTTTGTTGTTGAAAATATTGTTAAAAAAATATATAAAAGAAAGCTTCAATGGGATGGGAAACGATAAAAAAAGAATTGTACAAAAAAAAAACAAACACCCGTGCGCCATTTTAACCGGATGCTGTTGATTGCAGGACGTATTTAGAACTGAACGTAAACGATATACATACATCGACGCTTATGCAGCATACCCAAACACACACATACGAACACTGCCAGAAATGGAGAAAACAAAATGAATAATGAAATTAGTATCCGTAACGGATGATACATTCATGCTACTAGTGCAAACGACATACTTCACAACGAATAGTTTCCATCGGAGCTGATGTATGGAAAATTCATTTTTTTTAAATGTCGGAATTTGATTTGCGTTGCTTTTACCAGTGATTGTGTTGTTGGAAACCAACAAAAAAAAAACAATACAATAAATCCAGATGCATTTATATAAATTAAAGCAGAATTATTAATATCCCCTGTCGGAAGAGGATCGGATGCGATGGGACGATCAATGATGTAGCTTGCCTTAACATTTATTAAGTGAGTAGAGTTGATAGGGCCGGAAAGTGCGCTTTTGATACAATTTTATTTTAATTGTTATCAATTGCAAGTGATTTGTAATGAAATATTTTCATTCATTAGCTATGAGTTTGATTGGACACGGGTCGATGGAGTGGTACATGAAGGGATTATTTTATTTCTTTCTGATTGCTACAATGTTGCTCTCAAAATGGATAAATCGTGTATTGGATCGATACTTAATTGCCTATGAATTTAATTGAACGCTGAGTATCATTGCTTAAATAATTTTTTTATATAAATACAACCAGATAGCTTAACGCACGTCCAGGGATATAATCGATACCACATAATACTTCAGTTTTCTTCAATGTTTTTAATATTTCCCAACTTTACCGTTCAACAAAATATGGAAAAATAGTCGATACGGGACTACTTACATTACAGAAAAAAATTCACATAAGTATTTATGTTGTCTACTACCTTGTCTGTTTTTTTGGCCTCACACGATCCATTTTACTATACTAAAACTTTGGAAACCGTTTCACATTAAAACATCTTATTCTATTATCCTAAAAACTCACATTTTATGTATTTCTCAGAAATAACATCAATAAACGTTAGTCTGTTTTATTGTTTAAACCTTCAAAGAATTAAGCCGCAGTGTTAGGCTCTAAAAGTATTCCAAGCAATCATTATTTGTCGTACTCCATGGTTTACGCTTAAAAAGGGTCTTCCAATAACGGGTAAGGGTTTTAGAACATAATTTCAGATTTTCTTTTTTTTTACCTTTATTTAAGTAATATAGATCTTAGCCTTTCCGTACCTTGAATCTAATGTTTTTAAAACAGTTCTAAAAATAGTTAATGAATTCCCATAGTCCGAATAAAATGATTATATAAAGAGATAGCTTAAATTCATGTTGTATGAAATATTTTCATACAACATTTTGTAAATTTTTATTTTTGTTACTCTACTGTATCTATCACGCTTTTTCTTAAAAATGCTGCACTGTTGAATTATATGCCTTTAGTTACATGTCAATTTCGGTTTAAATACGAATGTTGCTGTGTTTTTTTCCAAAATTTCATTTAAACATTTAGAACAAAGAACAACGAAGTATTTCTATGTAAAACGCAGCATCATTGTTTCCAATGATGTGAATGACAGAGTTAGCAAACAAACAGAGGTTTTTACTGCGTTTTTCTGCACATATGCCACATAGTACACGAAAACGCAGTTAATCAAACGAAAAACGAGACGATGTCGAACACCCTGAAATCACAAAGCTAATGCACTGCTGCAGAAGCTGCCAAGCATCAGTAACTTCACAGCAACCTGCGAACTTGTGCTCCAGGGTGTCGATTGCGGGACAAAACAAACATGACGAGAATGAGACGCGGTTCATGTGGTACAACTGCGCTCCATTGCTAATTTTGCCATTAGGCAGAAGGTATAGCGTGCTGCGTCTAATGATCTGGATTCTTTCTTGTACAATATTTTGAAGATTTCGTTCTGATGATTTCCATTCCTAGTCCCCTATTTGCACATGAATTTAAGCTGTATCTGTATCATGTGCTGCTGTAGGACTCCTGCAAACCGTCAGTTGGCCTACCTCGCTTTTAGAGGAACAATCTTTTACTGACTAAGTAGTACTTGTGAAGCTTTCCCAGAGCTTTCTGGACATTAATCAAATCAGGACTATTGCTGTACGGAGCAGTAAACGATAAGACGAATGCCATGACCCGCACTTTCAATCAATTGTCTACGTTTAGCAGCTTTGAATGTTTGATTTCGCTTTTTGGTGAAAAGAATCGAAATATATAATGTACCATGCAAGTTTCTGTATGATTAATTTCAAGAATACTCGTCAGCTTACACGTGGCAGACGAGCAACATGTAGAGTAAAGTGTATGAGGCAATGAAGAAAGTGATAGAGCAAATTATAAATTAATTAATACTGAACAGAAACGTTTAAGAACAAAATCGTTGCTTCAAAATTACTTTAGGAGAAAAGTTTATCCTAATCAGACTGTGTATCAGACCAATAAAAACGAATGAACGCTTTAAAAACCTTGGATCGGTATATTTAAATCGAATCTTTTCACATTTGAATAAATAAAACCCAATGGACGAAATTGCAACATTTAGCTACATTAATTTACATTGCTTGCAACATTCAAGAGCATTCTTGATGCTTCCCTGTTGACATGCCGTTATCCGGACACGATGGAAGTGTTTTCCCCCAATAACCCAGTTATAGCATTCGGGTGATATGCCTTGATTTGCATGACGACTTTCTCACTGCAAAGAAAATACAGGCCCAGGTCATGTTGCTTCAACCCGATACATGTTTTCCATGTTTCAATCGATTCCAAAATCCCACACGTACGCTTGATGAACGAATGACGCACAGCAGCACCAAAGCACGATGAAAAAACATGTACAAAAAACCAACCTGACTCAAGCCAATCCTTGCCAATAGATTCAGTTCGAACGAAACATTCAGCATAAGATGGAAGATTCCATTCATGTTGGAACAAAGCAAAAAAAAAAAGCGATGTAGGAAGTATAAGAAGCGAACATCAAATCCTTTCCTGCATTTCCCGCTCGTGTCCCGTGCTTGGCTGTCGCTCGATACTGATAAGTGATTCCCAGAGTGACGAAACGAAGCAAAAGCCTCGTAATACTCACTCACAAGTACACGTACAGACGTACGTCATCCGGAAAGGGCTCACTGTACGTACAAACCCCGGGGGCAATAATTGTGCAAGTGATGTCGGCGCTCGTCGCAAAGCGTTGAATACTTTTGCACTACGAGTTGATGAGAAGGTGAAGCACGGCCATAAAAAAACACCAGGGAGCAATGCACTTTTAAGAATCTTTTCCTTTTTTTCCTGTTGGCCCCCTGGATGTGGATGGCGAAAACGGGAAAGGACAGGAAATGGCGCTGTCAGTGCTGTGCACATACTCTCACACACTTCCGTTGCGCCCTGTTTGATTGTCGGCGTGCTGACGGCACGTGCTGAGTGACACACGATCGTGCATGATCACGGTCGGATGGTGGTTCCCGGGGGACCGGTTGTCAGAATGATTGGAAATAAATTTTCTTCCGCGACAAGTGCGCTGACGAGTTGCTGTCGTCAATGAGCGCGAAAGGGTTCCCATCCCCGTACAGATCCCGGTTGCCACCTGCTCAAGGCTTTTGTGTTCGCGAAAGCGCTTTTCCACATACCGCGTGCGTTGTGTGTGCGCGCGCGAGGCAAGATGGATGAAAGGTCGACTCTGATGAGCAGTTCGTACGATTTGCTTCGGCTTGTTGTAGTGTTTTCTTCCGGCTTGCCTTGCACGTGCCGTGCCTCACGGCTCAATAGGCACGAGGGAAATGACGATGGAGCCGTATCTGCATACTTTTGGCTTTTGAGACATAATTTCCATTCGAATGTGGAGTGTCTATTGGAAAAGTTTCTGTCCGCGCTGGGAAATGTGTGCCCGAAGTCGAATGGAAAGGATGGGTTTTGGTGAATTAAATACAATTTGATTGTGTATGGAAGTTTATTTTACAAAAGGGTACATTTTTAACAAAACACGTGGAGTCACAATGAGTATTGTGCCAAGGGGTTTTTTTTTTATAAGAATATTCTTTATATTATGTTGCTGGCATTTGTTTGAAGTTTCTGTTGAAATACTCATTAAAAGGGCTTTGAAGGAAAGGTAGAAGTTTTTAGAGAGTATTATCTACTGTACCAAATTCCTTGAAAATATTCATTTAATTGTTTCTGATATATTGCTAAATCTATTCCGGAGAAAACAAATGACATTAAAATGTGGAAATACTGTGACAACAATTGAAACAAACAAAATTTGTTGAAAAGATTAATTACTATACCAAATTTAAATCAAGTTTGTACTTTGAGCTTTTGGGTAATTTTCTATTATAATTGCAAAAATTAATTATTGTAGGTAAAGCATCTACAGTGTCAATCGTCAGCAGCGATTTGCTCGATTCAAAAGTGATAGTTTTGTTTTGAAAGATGAAAAATTGACTGGATCAAAATTAAAATTCTATTTAATTAAAACTGAATGCAATGCTTGATTCAGATTCACGCAAACTCATAAAGTTATTGAGCAAGTCAAGCCATACTTCATTAACAACAACTAAGCCGAATATTTAAGGTAAGAAAATTATGTTGTGCATTTGGTAGGATCAACAGGGTGTGGTGTCTGATGAGTTGTTACAGCAATACTTATCTATGAAAAGGGAGTTCTACCGATGACAATTGATGCGTTTCAGTCTAAAATTGAAGGAACATTTTTTTATTTCCATATCATTCTCAACAAAGACACCAAAACTAGAGATTAAAGGAAGGCAGTCTTTTTCTTGAAGAGATCCGAAAATTCAAACTGATTTAGTAACGATGGTAGTCTTTTTTAACTCGTTAATCCTAAAACACTATAGTACCATGAAAGATGGAAAAAAGCATTCCTTAATGCAACATGTCTTCAATTTAAAGTGACATACTAGTTCAGAATCTTTAATCGTTTAAATAAAAAATTGCGTATCAAGAACCTTTGGATCTTATTGAGCGCACCTAGCTAGCATATCACATATCAAAAAATTGACAACGTCTAAGGACAACCTTTACCAGGTACACCAAGATTTAAGCTACTTACAAATTCTGAGACATTTCGTTTTAACTGTGATGAAGTGAAGCAATTAAGCAACCAATACCTGCTGCTCTGGGATGATGTAGCTCTTAGAAGTTGAATAAAAAAATTCCTTCGGCGTCTGAATGATTGTGAGACTTTTTTAATTATAAACCTTTCAAATTTATTGTTAGAGCTATAAAAACAACAACCGTCCGTTGATATCGCTTTAAAACGCTCAGTAGTCAGCATCGTTTATAATGTTGAGTCGAGTTGAGCAACATCATGTCTCATACAGGTAATGGAAGAATGAAGACAAGGAAGTCAAAACCTGTCAAGATTAAAGTGCCTTAGAAAAAGACGGCATGTTGGAAAAATATAGTCCATGGATCGCAAGTGCTTAAGAGAAGAAAACATTGTGAAATTTAAAATTTTATAGGATTTAACATGATAATAATTTTCTTACATGGTATATGACCACTATACCACTATGACCGCTTGTGTTTATACCCTTTGAACCGAAACTCAGTAAACACACACATTGTCTTCTTTTAAATCACACAAAACACAAAACCAAAAAGCACTCAGTTGAAAAACAAAATCCCATCCAGATTCGTTGCTAATTAAGCAAATAAGCCGCCTGTAATGCCAACGGCTAATTACGTTGCACTCAAACAAGCGCCTTGATGCTGGTTGCTAATCCACTGAAAACCATCATTTGCAGCAGTAACTTATGTCAATAGCATCTCTTCTTTAGCTGCTACGGTGTTTTACTTTTGTGTGTCACAAAAAAATGGCACCATATACCAATTACATTACATTGGAACTCAAACGCCAGTTGAGCGTGCCAACATGCGTTGTCCTTTTTTCTCCTGTTGCTATTACTTTCACAAATGAAGTAGGTTAAACTGTGCTATATAAATCTGTTGCTCAAATGTGTGTATGTGTGCGCACGTTTGTGCTTTTACAGAGAAACAAAAACTTATTTATGAAGGTTCACAACAGCGTGAGAGAAATTAAAACATCAATCAAACAAACGAGGCGAAATAAAATTGACATTGTACGCACAAGGCTTCTGTTGCTGCACCCACACACACACACACACACCCACCGTTCGTGGAATGTGCGATGTGGGCCTCATCGCTCCGGCGTCCAATGCATTCGACCGAACTTCATTACTGGTGATGTGGCTTGAATGATGCGTGTGCAAATTTAACGATAATTCGATCGGTAAAATTAACCCGATCTCAGTGTCTGACGCAGCGGAAACTCATTAGCGAATGCATTGGTGAGTCTGCTGTGAAGGCTTGAGTGCATATCAAAAGCGGTTTTCTTTTGTTGCAGAAAGCGTTACGTGCGGCACGATGAATATTAATAATATATTGAAAAGCAAACGTTGAATTGTATGTTTTTGCTTTTTGGTTAATAACAAGCATATTAAAAGCCTAAGAAAAAAGACAGAAAAGAAAAAATGTTCACTGCAGGAAACGTGCAACACATAGTTAGTAAATATTCATTAATTGTTGTAAGATATTGCTCATACAAAACTAAAATTTGAAAACTTAATAAAATTGAGATGATTGAATGATTAAATAATTAAACAAAACATATTGAACGATATGTTTCTTTGAATTGACAAACATATTGTAATCTTAAAATGTTAAACGATAATATGGAATCGATGTAAATCGTTTTCTTTCAATTTCTGAATATAATTTTAGCATTTAAAAACTTCTGTAAGTGAAAAAAATATAAAACCATGAAATTCAATGTTTATTATTTGCTGTGGAAATTTAAAGTATCTCCTTAATGCTTATTAATTATTTAAAGAAAAAGTTCTCAATATTTTTTAAACTATCGATGTTTTAAAAGAAAGAAAAATTAAAAAAGACATGTTTGCTCTTCAACTATCTACCATACACACACTATATAAAATTTGCCACCATAATGTTATCCTCACTCAAATCCAGCGCTTCAAATCCAGACAACCCAGACAAGACACTGAACGCATCGCTCGCGCGGGTGCTTTCGGGTGGAAAATCACGTTCCTTTGCTCGGTGCGCTCGGTATTACCATCGTTTGCTAAAGAAAGTGTCTGTGAGCCTTTCTTAGAATCCTCCAGCCCATGCTAGCATGAAACGTAATCGGACACTACGAGCATGTGTTGCACGCTGCGTATTAAGGCGTTTTAGAGGAGAAAGTTAAAGAGCACCATTTTCGGAAGAAGTAATCGTTCTCGCACGAAAAATGAATAAAGCACCCAAACGTATGCAGAAGAAATGTACATCAGTGAGTTGTTTGTGAGTAATTTTGGTTGCTCCGGAAAGCGCACATTTCCGTATACTGTTGGATGCTTTTGCTTTCCATATTACATGGCCGTGTGAGTTTAACGAACTGTAATGAGGTTTTCTGGCGACGGTGCTGTTGTAGGGGAAAATTGGAAGCCGTTGTTATGGCAGTTATTTACTATGTTCTTCAGAACTGCTGGGGAACTTTATGCGCTTGATTTTATTATAAGCACTTCTGAGCTGTATTTTGTTTATATTTCTTGGTTTTGTTTAAAAAGTTGAGAAATATACATAAATAAATTATTCAATTGATCTGTGAGATACACTTAAAAACGAATAAATGCTTAAATTACAAAATCACTGTCCGACCGGATCAATGTACATGTAGTTAAAACTAACCTTAAACTTGTCAAAACCATTGACTAGGTCGGTTCAGAACATTAATAGGCACATTATTCGCCTACGCTTCTGACAAAAAGACTTCAAGATGATCATCAATTTTTTACCCCATATGAGTGGAATGATTGTTGAGAAGTCATCCCACAGCTGGTTCCAAAAATTGGAGCTCTCCGAACTGTGCAATAAAATTACTGTTACAAACATAACTAGTCTCACTAGTCTTAGGTGAGCTGTTCATGCTATGAGAATGGTATCGGACTACTACGCCCATAATGTCTTTTAGGGACTTCCACATGGACTGAGGATGAGACAGAGCGTATTAGACTGCTCTGAGAGATACTCGATCACACAGTATTTTCGACCTATCAGGTATGATTGAAAACTTTTGATAGCCTCTGTTAATATACAATTGAGTTTTTCTAAAAGCAAAGAATGGTTTATAGAATCAAATGTTGCTTTGAAATCGGTACATACAGCGTTTATTTGATCACCAAAGTGCATGGCTTCAAGAGTCGCTTAGACGAATTGAGGGTTCATGAGAAAAACATGCTGTATGAACAATCATTTTGAACACTTTAGCATCTGATGATTGAGATGTTCGTCATTTGTAGTTGTCTACGTTAATTTTAGAACTTTCATTGCGGATTTAAATCTTAAACGAATATTTTCATGCTTCTGTGAACATGGTTTGGATCAAAGACCTGCGAAGGAGATTCATCAATGAATCCCAGCTTCGATAAAACTTTGCCAGCTTCGATAAAACTGTTCGTGGGATTCTATCGGAACCGACACTGCTGGAAGGTTTCAGACTTTCTATTGGGGCTCTCAAAGGTTCAGAAGCAATGCAGCGGTTATTGAGGGATAAATCTATTGCATTTAGCTGCATCGATTAAAGTAATTCCCTAAAGGCTTCTTAACAAATATGATGGTTTGTTAACACTCTATAAAATTTAATAGCATACGGATGTCACTCGATGTAAAGGCTAGAAGTTCATGAAGAATCCTTCTTGAAGGAATAGATGATAGTTTACGTTTGCTATTCATACGAACTCAGATTATTTTGGAATGGGAGTGTATCTTTTACTCCATTTTGTTTGTATATTGTGCATGTAACATCAGATTTCGTCGTCGATATTCAAGCTGTAGCTAGTAGTTTTATCCCCGACCTTTCATAGTCTGCATCGTTTGTACTGTTTGTAGGCTTTAAACTTCGCAGTTTTTAGTATGAATTAAGCTTCATTCAATCCTACTTTAACCCTAGATTAAAACATTACAATAAATGTCTCGTTATAAAAAAAACCTCATCGACGCAGGTGTAAAAGTACAAAAATTGGATAGTTCATATTGTGAAGCCTACCTCAGTTTCGAGTCTACCAGTATGGATGAGGTCACCTTTTGTAAAATTTGCCACCTTAAAGAATATTTTCCCAATTTACAAAAAAAGTTCAAAAACAACACGCAAATAAACCGAATTCTGTTGTACGAAAATTCGTTCATGCAAACTCCCACTCAACCTTGAACCCTTTCCCAAAATGGTAACCACAGGCTTTACCAGTACATGCTTGACCAAGGCTTAGATAAAATAAAACAAGCAACAACCACAAAGAAAAGAACAAATACATCCATTTCCAACCGCACTAGCCGCCTCCGGTATCATCTCACCATCAGTACGCATCATCCTTGAACGCCTTCACCGTCGTTACACGGGTGTGTTGTTTTTTCCCCGCTGTTGGTGTTGTTGTTGTCCTTTTTCCCTCTCTCCCTCCCATCCTCCCCTCCTCCCTGTACACATCCTCGACGGTGGTGCCCCGTTATGCGAAGGCACAAACGTAAGATTACAATCTTATGCTGATGGGAGAAGATTTAACGCATCCCTCCGGGGACGAATCTTAGTCGCTGGTCTTGCTATATCTTTCCTCACCGAGGAAACCACCTGCTTCTTCCCCACGCATTGAGTCCATCTGCCTGCTCGCGGCCAAAACCCTCGCCACCAGGAGCTTTGCTCATCATCTTTGTCTTCGTGCTCACTTTCAGGGTGGCCACCATTGCTGCAACGAAATGCCAAAACAAGGAACAGATCTCCTAAGCCCTCGGAAGACATCCAGTCGGTAGCATGCGTCAGCCGTACCAAGGGAATCCTTTTCATATTTTATGATGTTCGTAACATGTACGTATTATACATACACGCTCGTACATATTTCGCTATTCGGGCCAGAGAGCCACAGAGCCACCACAGGAAGCGCCGTCTGTACCATTTGCCGAATACGCCGGTTCGCTTGAATAGTCCTGCGGCTGCTGCTGCTGCTGCTGGTGCTGGTGCTCCCGTACCAGCTGAAACCGTAGCCCGGCAGGAACGCACTTTCGGGGCGATTTGGGCGAACAGTTTTGTGGGATTTCTTTTTCTTCTCCCCACTGCTGTTGCTGCCACTTCTTTGTTTGAGTTTTATTTTGCCGCCGGTTGTCCGTGTTCGCGTTTGCTGCCATAACCAAATGTTCCAAGTGCCTTGCCAAGTCACCCAATAAGCTCGAAAGGTACCCGGGCCACCAGGGTGAGAGATGTTTTTTTTTTTGGTTGGTTTTAGGGGTTTACTTTTTTAAGCAGTAGTTGTCTCATTTTTTCTAACTAGAACGAGTCCATGCTCCAAGCGAACGCGTTTTTAGCGCGAAAGGATAGCCCTGTCCGTGCATGGGGCATGAGCGTTGGTAAGTTTGAACCTTGTACGTGCCGTGAAGTGTCGCCCTCGGTTGACGATAAGGACTGCGAGAGACGACGTAACCTTTAACGTTGGAAGTACGATGGCGCGTGTGCTGCACTGCAGGGCACTGACAAAAAAGGGATTCGGCAAAGGCTTTAAGTTTCGGAACAATTAGTTTGTTGGTGGTTGTTTGGGTCTGATGGCGTTATTAAGCTGTAAAGGTGAAGACGAATGGGTTGGTTGGGACTGGTTTGGATGAGAATTGGCGCGGAATCGCGTATGATCATATGTCGGAAAAATCGATAAAAGTTTTTCCTAGGCAGACATGTATGCCTAACTGTGTAGAAGTTGAAGAACTGATGGGAAATTGGATAGGTTTGAGTTTTATTTAAATTGTAGCATCAGTTATTTTAATTGTGTAATAAAAATTAAGGAGTCCCTCATGAAGGAAACTTCAAATATTGATCTTTTTGTATAGCTATTTACCAAGCAGGTCCTAGAGTTACTTATTCAATCATCATATAATAAATTAAGTAAACGATCTTCCATCAGTCGACATTATCCATAAGTTCATTTTTAATTTTTACCTGCAATTCTGGTCACTCATATTACCGAAATAACACTGTAACGAAAAATAAAATCATCGATTCGATGTTTTTTTCCACGATACACCCTAAGGCGAACTCACGAAAAGGAAAACATCTGTTTCTTGGACGAACTCACGGAGATAAAAAAAAACCTTCACAATACAGTGACGTCATTCGGCGATAGTCTACTGACCGAAATTTGGCATTTACTGCTTAAGCTTTCGTACGCGAAAGACACTCCGTTAAGCTTCGGCGGAAAATGAGTGCCAAGGATGAAGACACGATTGTCTCGTTCCCTCGTTGGTTTAGTCTGCGTACTATCCTAACATTGTAGTTCATTTCTTGCTGTTCATTATTTGACGCCTGACGAATTCAACTTAATATTTTTAAAGATACAAATAGGACCTTCACCATATTTATGTTCCGATAAGCTATGCTAATGTATGGGGACAGTATTCAAAGATAGCATTCATACTCGTCATTGGGTCAAGCTAGAACTTTACCAGTAAATAGGAAACGAGCTGAAATATATTTTCCCGCTTCTCTTTTCCTGGAATATGTGTGCCGGTTCATTCGTGCCTGAGGCCTCCAATCTTTTCTGTTGTTCCCTCCCGTACACCGATACATAAAAGCCGGGAAACATGCACAATTGTGCTCGTGAAATGACACCGGGCAGAACCCGCTGGATAGGAACCCGGTGTGTCCCGGATGTCAACGCGCGGACAAGTGGACATCCTGTGTTCGATCGGTTTATGCAGATAGTCGTCATGAATATTTAATTCCCGACTGTGACAGTGAATTGATTGTTGACTTTATGCGTTTTTTATCGCTTCCACTTTCTACCACCTATCCCCTCTTGTTAGCCGCTGCAAGCCCAGGGAAAGCATAAAGTGTGGTCCTTATTAAAAGCAGTTCGCATTGTACGGATGGCGGATACCATTCGTTCGCCCGAGGGCCGACGACAAATCGGGTCAGGGTACGTTCACTTTTCTTCCCGGCACATTGCGGCACAGTTTTGACGAACGTGTCCGAAGGCAGGGTGAGATCGCTGGATGATTTATTATTAAATTGATTATCTAAATGGATGAGCGTCGTTTCTGTAGTGGGTGAGCTAGTACGTTCTTGCTTGCCGGGAAGTCCGGGAATATGGTATGCGCATCGAATAATGATGAATGGTGGACCTTTTGGAATCGACAAACGGGTCGCAAACGACCACCGGCCGCTCAATGGGTCAGCGGGATTTAGGTTGGGAATCGTGTGAATCGATATGCTGGTTTGGTTAGCGCTCGAAAGGTTACCCCGTTTTGCGTGTGAGATTACTTTCATTTAAAGATGTGGTGCGCGATAAGCGTTAAAGGTGTCGGTCCGTATGAGGGGGATACTGTTGATTGAGTTTTAAAGCGTCGCTTACGGGAAGTATTGTGAGTCAATATCCGGGGGAGATGCATTATCTTGCGTTAGATTTATCTTTCCTCCCTAGAGTAGTGTAAAGTCGTCTATTTTAATGTGTTTTACAATGCATTTCTACTCGAAGATATTCATATCAGCGATCAGAATTTTTAGAAATAATGAAATTAAAAAATAAATATCTATAAGGATACAACATAAGCAACGAGCGCTTCAATCTATATCTGATTAGAGCCGGAGCATCAGATGACGCTGCGAAAAGCGTCATCAACGAAGATAAGCATGAGAATAAATGTTAGTTCTGGTTCAACAGTTTGACTTAAAGGTTTGATTCTGAAGTCTAATCTCTACAGACAGAGTCTAATCTGTAGTAAATAAAATACATATTTAATCACTAAACTCTCTTCTTCTTCTTCTTTGGCACTACAACCTCTGTAGGTCTTGGCCTGCTATTTAAAGCTTTCTATGACTTGTGTTTTACCCGTTGCTGAATAGTCAGTTCTGCGTACGGGGAGGCGGTCCGCCAGGATTCGAAACCCGGTCCTGCCGTGTGAAGACCGGCGCCGCTAGCGGATACACCACCGGGCCGCCGCTCACGAACCGGGCCGCCCCGTGTGAATCACTAAACTCACGATGTTGAAATTATTGTTTACTTCACAGCTTTATTGTAAGGTCTATAACGAATATTTGTTGGCTGGTATAAGGTTACAGCAATTGAATTTCTTACTAGGAGGAATATTCGGCATTCAAGTTAGTTCTCGTAAATTTTTCGGATTATTCTTGTTGCAATATCGCTGCAATTAAGCATCTACAAATGCAATGTAGAACGAAGCGGCCCGGTGGTGATGCGACAGCGGCGCCGGTCTTCACACGGCAGGACCGGGGTTCAAGTCTCATCTGGGCCGTTCCCCCATAGTGAGGACTGACTATCCAACTATGCGGTACCAATAAGTCTAGTAAGCCAGAAATGGCAGGCATGACCTAAGAGGTCGTTAGGCCAAGAAAGAAGAAGAAGAACGAAGGAAAATTAAAAATATTTAATATTAGTTTACTTTTATTAATTACAATTTGATGGCTATACGTCGTTTTCCAGCACATCATGTCTCGACAAAATGTACATTCAGAAGATTTAAGAAGGCATTTCATCCTTGCAATTAGCCGTAACCCGGGCATGCTCGATGAAATATGATAAACATCCTGGTGATATTACCCTTACGCAAAACATTGTTTATAAGATTTATCATATTTATTCAAATTTGAATTATAGAGTGGATAGTTTGACTTGAAGGTTTAGGATATAAACTATATTTCTTGTATAGTTCAGTATTTTTATAGTCAACTCTTAGTAGTAATACTCTCTATATGTTCGACAGGTTCATACATCCTATCTGGAGGCGAGAAAGATCGTTTAGGCCTTGGGTTAAGTATCGGTATATGTATATGGAGCTGAAGAATTCTCCGAAAGATGGCAGGGACCATTTTATTGTTCCAATTATCAGAAATTCCCATGGGAACGTCGCATTGAATTAGTACATTTTTCCTTCATTCACTTCATTTCTGGATAAGTAGCAAAGAAATGAAATATATTCGATGAAATTAACTCCAACGGAACCGGGAACTCAAAAGAAAAGCTGATGTAAGGTCCTTAAGGTGATTGGAATATACTGTGCTGACAGTCCTAAAGACACTAGCTTTGACAGAAAAGATCATCACTGCTGCTTCAAAAAGCACAACAGTTGCTGCGAAAAGCATTGTTTTATTGATGTCTAAGTCTATTTTCGAGGAATTAAAGTTGCATAAGTGGATCGAGAATCGATTACGATTACCAGGAATTCCTGTCCTTGCTTATTGCTATAATTGTTTCTTTCTATTCAATTGCCTAATTGCCTATTGGTTGGGGTTTTTGCAATGCTTTTCCCTTTAATTTGAGGTTAAAGATATTAATTGTTACAGTTTTTCGATTCTAAAATTCCAAGAGAATGCCATTAAAAGTATGTGTCATTTTGCATTCAACAAATTGGATTTTATTTTTTTGGTTTACTAAACTATCAAGTTTAAGTAACTGCTTTGTACGACCAATGGAAAACATCTATTTCACCTCAATGTTCCCACCAACAGGAACGAAAACTTGAATCATGTTACCCTAGTGTTCATTGCGTTCCCCACTACTCGCACGAGTTACCAAGGTCACTAACACCCACAACCACCCACACCACACACCAAGCCACAATCGAACACGTGTTGAGAGGTGCGAGCTCAACAATGGTTCATCGCTTTCACTGAGCGACCTGCGAACGACCGTGAGTGACCCACGTTCATCGTAAACGGCTTGTCCGAGTCCGGACTTCGGGTATTTTGGCAGACTTTCGTCGATTCTGTTCTGATCGATGAAACGCGCGTGGTGGATTTTTCCCGACCCACCAAAACACCACCGAAAGAGAGAGAGAGATCGAGAGTGAGCACAACACACAACAGATGTAAACACCAGGAGCGTGTGATGTACGGAAAGCTCACACATCACGCTCGCACGCACTCTCTCTCTCTCGCCACTAAAGCACACGCGGTGGAGCGCGCATGTCCTTGCTGGTGGTGGAAAATCAAAGCCGTACCAAGCGGTTCGGGCGTTTTCCGTACCTGTTTCCCATTTCGGTCCTGGGTGGGCTTTACTCTCACAGCTGGACACCGTGAGAGAGCGCACCCGTTGTAGTAGCAGCTGACTCTCGGTGTGAGTACTGAGGCACCTGTCAGATCCTGCTGCCGTTGGGTGAAAGTGAGCGGACTCTCCCCGTTTTGCACCGCGAGCAGGAAAAGTGTACACGAACACCATCACCATCTGGACTGGTACTGGTACGGGCTGGTTCGTTCCAGCACCGGGAGTCAGTTTCAATTCTCGCCCGTACGGAAATTCATCCAACGACCGACCGACCGTAGTCGTTTCGGCCTGTCGGCATCCTCGTACTCGTTTCGCGTTTTGTCACTTGGTCGTCGTTCGGTACCGTTTTTGACAAGTGGAAATTTGGGCATTGTTTTGCCCGTAAAACCCGGATCCGGTTCCGGATTGTTTGACGCATCGTACAGTGTAAGCATACGGTTTGTTTCTAGTTCTACATAAGGCAAGCAGCA
>KZ062497.1:88271-143584 GCA_002091835.1 Anopheles maculatus | reverse complement strand
GCCACCGGATTCAAATCTAATAAACAACCTAAAGTACTCGTCCATTAGTGGAACGAAGAGCCTCAAATAAAGAAGAAGAAAAAAAAACACGCAAATCGACCCACCATCTTGTTTGCGTTAGCTGTGCAGCGCACAATTCCACCGGTGCGAGGCTTATTGCACAGGTGTATTTGTGTGCTGCTGTTGCTTTTTCTCGCAGCATCCGGAGTTTAGGCGAGAGCTTTCTTATCTTAAGCCGGTAATCAACCGTTCCGGAGCCATAAGGGCGGGCGGCTAGGGAGGTTTGAAAAGTCTGCCGGCCCCCGAAACAAGTACTCGCGCCAACGATACCGTTCGGCAAAACTGTGGCCGTGTAACGCACAACGTCGGGACGGGGTCACGGGTTTTGCGAAGGTCGGCCTCGGTGCAGCTTAATGTGTAACATGCGGAATTATCATTTACCTTCCCGGACCGGAAGGCTTGCTGGGCGAAACCGCATTTTGTGCGCAGAAGTTTAGCGAGAGGACATTTATTTAGCAAATTACAGCTCGACAGCGGAAACATCTTTGCGGATGCGAACGGATGCGCTAGGATGGAATGAGTTTTCCTTGTGCGTTCTGGGCGCGTTGACGACCAGCGGCGCCAGCTTGAGGTTTTTCCGCTGAACGAACCTTTGCACGAGCTCAAGGATTTCATATTGTAAGTTTTTTCTCGTTCAAATTAACAGAATAAATCTGCAAACTCATTGGTGTGCAGGGTCGCTCGTAATATTTTCTGGATGGCAATGTGGAAGGGCATAGTTTTGTATGAAAGTAAATTAATGAAATAATCGAGGCTGGCGGTGAAAGGTAAATTTTTCATTTACTTTTTATACCGCAATGCACTGATTTACGAAATTTAGGGCATGTAATAAGTGTAAGAAATGTAACAAACATAAATCCTGTTGCGATGATGATTGACCAAACGAACCGAATGAAGCATTTAGCTAATTTGAAGCTTTTATTTACATCACCAACAATTCACGATACGAATTGTTTCCAAAATATTTTCCAAAACAATCACTGATTTTAATTAACTCTCCCATTTATCTCGCCATTACACTCGCCAAACCCACTGACTCATCGGTTGGCAGTATCGAGAAAAGGTGTATATCCTACTGTAAATAGTCTTACTTATTCCTGTACAAAAAGGCCCGAGGAAAAACAGATCCCAACGTTGTTTGTCTCCGTTTCGTAGGTACGGGATGGAAAACAAAATTTCCGACAAAAACACCCCGCCTGCCGGAAACTCTAATTACATTCTTAGCATTTAAAAAGCGGCGAGGTTAATCAGGGCGTACCCCTAAATCCCTCGAGGTGTAATGGTAAAGGCTTTTTCGTATGAAATAATTAGCAAATGATGTTTTGATTTCGGAGATAAAACAATCGCTAACCTATTTAAGGTGAAGGGTGGGAGGGTGGCGAGAGAGGGAGAGAGAGTGGGCTGATTTCGAGAACCGTTGGGAGCGCAGTTTTCTTGAGTGTTTTTGTGAGCATTCCTATCGGAGTCAGGCTAGTCAGAAGCATTTCACACATCAATATCACTGTTTTTGCTGGAGCTTCCAACAATTTCTGTCACCACTACGGTCTACACTAGTGCTGTGACGTTAGGTCGTACCGCTAGTGATCGAAACACAGACCAGCGGCTATTATTTTTCATTAGATTGAGTCAATTTACTCAGCCAACGCACTAAAATGCTGTGCGAAACCAGGCTCGAACGTCGTTTGCGTCGTTCCGTGGGCACGTGGCCGCAACCGGTGGAAACAAAGTCAGCGAAATGAAACAAAACGTGGTGAAAAAAATATCGGTACACCCACAAAACTTCCGGTTTCATAATTTTACCATCGATGAAAACCGTTTGTACCGTGCGAGCGTACGCGGAATCGGCACCGTTTTGTTCGTGTTCGTACGCACAGTGAACGCAGTGTTCTGCGTTCCCGAACGTTACCGCAGTGTGTATGTGTGTGTGTTCAGTGGAGTGAAAAATCTGCTGAATTAAGAGGACATGGGACGCGTTTCGCGATTGCTAGCCGATTATGCTGCGTCCGTACGACAAAGGATTGCGGATTGCTGGGCGATTTTTTTGTTGTCTTCTGTTGGTCGAAACCATCGGAAGGCCGAGTATTGTGAAGCGAAAAGCGTTATGAATCGAATTTTGCCATGTTAGGCGATTTCCGACCAACAATCGTTTGCGTTTGCCGGGGGATATTTGTATGTCAGTGAAATATGTGTAGCTGCGGGCTCGTATACCGCTATATTTGTGTGCCAGTGAAATATGTGTAGCTGCGGGCTCGTATACCGCTCGCAGGGGAGAATTTGATCGTTAGTAGTTGTTTAAATTGGGGTTTTAAAGTGTTTTTCTTGAATTTATCTAGATTTTTAATAGATTTTTTCGTAACATGAAGCATAATAATACGGTTTGTAAGAAAATTTTAAGAACAAAAAGACACAGGAAGCATCAAAAACAGAATAATAGCAGTCTGAGTATTAAATGTTTGAAAACGATTTAATTCCCAATTGCATACTTTTAGGCGAAAGCATCAATGTAGCTGTGTGTCGACGAAGGGAATAAACTGCGCTAGGGAGTTCTTAGCATACACATTTAAAGTTTTGAAAACGAATTTCTAAAATATTAAAACTCTTTAAATATCTAAAGATCAGTAGTAACGCCCTAATTTAGAGTGTTTTACAGTATCGGGACATAAAAGTAATTTTACAAAGCTTAAAGAAAGTGTTAGCAAAAACGCACCCAAATCGGAATCATTTCTACCTGTGGTATGCTACGTTTCATCACGATCAGTACCGTTTGCTATTAAAACCCAACGCTTCCCGGAAAACAATCCCGATCCTGTTGGTCTCCGTTCCACAACTCGAGCCACTCGAGCTCCAATTCGGTACGAAATCGAAATTGAATTTATTATTCACGCAGCTCGTATATCGAGCCCGGGACTTCAGATCTGCAACCAATGTGCGAATGCTCCCGTGTATTGGATATACCAACCAACACCTCTTCAAACCTCACCACTTTACTCAACAATCTGAACGGAGATGCGGAAAAAAGAGAACAAAACCGACGGCTCTACCTTCTGCGAGCGCAACACAACGTGGAGCGTATTAAGCGAGGGGCGAGAAAAGCTGCACCAAAGCCAGTCAGCATAATCAGCCCGAGCCCAAGTGGGAGGAAAAAATGGAAGTCGGTCAGTTCGTTATGCTCTTTGGTGTTTGTCTGCAGCACAGGGTAGGTGCGCGTGTGTGGCGTTGTGGTGGTGTGAATTTAGTTGAGAAAGCGTTTTCTCCCAACCGACACCATTAACGTGCGGTGCAAAACGAGGAGCGAATCACGATCACCTCGTTCCGGGTCCTCGGTGATGGTCTGTCTGCTTTCCATGTTGGAAGGTTTTCCCAGAGGCTTTCGGACGTGAGAATTTCTTTGATCGCCATTGTGTAAACTACAGCGCATTCCGCTGCTAAAGGAAGCATAGAAACATGTGCGAATGACCGTCGGAAAAGCGGTGACCCTCGGTTGTGAAGTTCTGTTTTTTTAGCCCTCTTCAACCAGTTTGTTTTAAACTTTCTTTCCTATCGTTTATAGCTGCTATCTCGGGGTTATGGGTTTACCGGGAGAATTGCTTGACACACCATACAGTACCTGGTCGAGCTATGACTCCGTAAGCAATTGTCTATGGTGTGTTTGATGCCTCAATGTCCTCGAGTTTGGTACAAGTGAATGGTTACAGCTTTAAATTAGCGTAAGAGTCCTCGCTTGTCACACATTCTGTGAAGGACGTGATCGAGAAATCACATCGTAGGGATCAATTTTTATAGAACAAGAAACAACTAAGGTGACAAATCGTGTTTATATCGTAGGAAAATTAGCTCGGTGGACAATAAAAGCTTAATAAAGTGAGCTCTGTAAGAGTTTTTTTTTATTCCAAAGCTTTGAATCAGTTTGAGCTACTTTAACTAACATTTGAACTTTTAATCCTGAATTTTCAAATAAAATAAATCTAATGTAGTTTTGATGTTAAGTTATGTAAAAAAGGAGAGCCTAATGCTTAATAAGCAGAAGCTTTTATGAGTAAAAGTAAAGCATTGTTAATGTTGAAATAACCAATGTTGAAACAAATGGCCAAATTGTTGAATTCTACCGCAACACTCAGTATCATACAAGTGTTAAGTGAAAAATGTATTTTTTAATATTCTAACATAACAAAATACCAGTTACAACACCATGTTGAAGTTGATTAGGAGAGGAGTTTTGTTTAATAAAAACTTGTTACACAACTGAAACAATAAAATTATAACAAATACTTAAAAGCAGGAACAAAAAAAAACAGAAATAAATAACATTTCAGCTTTGAAACAAATGCTTCAAATTTAAAATTATTTCTCTACTCTACTTATTAATTCTTACTCTACTCAAACCTTTGAAATTTTAACGAGGGTACTTTTACTTGACCCTATAACGTTTTAATTAACTTGTGTTATAGTTAGCAATTGTATCTTGAATATCATATTTATTGTTTGCATAAGGTTCATAACTATTTTTTCGTGTTTGTACGCTAACGTAACATAATGAAAAGCTTACCCTTTTGCGTAATTAAATGTAAATAGTGATACAGATAAAACGGAAAGTTTGAACACGTGAATAAGTTTATTTAGCACACCTGTATTGTTGACGTTTGACGTGACTTTTTGATGTTATTTCAGAGGCCAAAAAAAGTTTGCTCTGGATGAACAAACAAACATCAATCAAAAATAATTATTATCACCGGTAGGAACTGCCTTTGTTGCGTTTGCTCAACTGACTACACACACACATACTTACCCGCACAAACACTCACTTTGCAACACAAAATTATAATTGATTTTATTCCAGTGATGGAGAGCGAAGGTTTTGCTAAAACCTTCTGGAAAACTGATTTTTGTAATCAAGGTGTATCCATAAGGGATACAAATTTGTAGAAGTTAAATGAAATGAAATGCCCAAAACTTGTGCTGTTTGCTGCCCCGCCATTTAACGTTACCGATGTTAAATCACCTGCATTAGACAAGGGTCCATTGTTACGTTTTGATCGCTGGATTAGACGTTCGGATGTAGGTTTTAGAAACATTTATTTTCAATTTCTGGGTCGTTCACTGGCTTTCATCGCATAAAGTTCGTTGGTTGCTAGCTACATAAGGCATAAAGCAACAGACCTTTCCAGTTAACTTATGTAAAAGCATCGATTCAAAGTACGGACTTTGGTAGTCAGGATATCAACATAATTCAATGGTTAACATAAAGTTTCCGTGTAGACATTTTTCCTCGTGCCACTGTTCCTGCTTTCAAACAGTATTCTTAGTCCCGCATCCAGTCTCGGTCAGGTTTGAGGAGTCTTTATACCGATGTCGATATAGTAATGTACACAACAATGTTGAAATTGAAATTTTTGTTCAAACCAAACTCCCAGATCGCTATTATCGATGTTCCGAAGGGCAAAAAAACATTGTACTTTACGCCTGACAAGTGATTTGCTTCTTAGAATATGCTTTACCTCAGTTGATGCAGGTGTGGTTTCATCCATTTAAGTTATTCTCGTTTCTATTGAAATGTGTAATTTAAATGTTGTATGTATGTCTCAAAGTGTGTACTTGATTGGGTGACGGGAATGTTACAATGATTGAAGAAAACTGATGAACAAATTACAAGATGAAGCTTCAATACTTGAGTTCCAGGTAAATTGTTAGTCAATTGGTTTTGTACGTTTGTTTGGTTTGTTTATAGCAAAAAAAAAAAAATGTCCTGCTATTATCAATAGGACATTCGTAATCTATCCATTATAAGGTGGGTAAAATCAAATATATAAGTAAGTTACAAAATGAAAGAAATTGAATTTTCAAATTAATTTTTTGTGTTAACGGGCAAACTCATATCAGGCCACGCGAAGGTATGACCTTCCTAGTCTCTTGTTTAAGCCGTTAGCGGAAAACTACAATTCTGTCTGAGCAAAGGCTTTTACTCTCGAAACGCTATATTTAATCTTCCCACTAGTTGCTCCAATATCCTAATAATTTGGGAGCTTATGCTGCAGAAGGGGAGAGACAAGCGAAAATCAGTTCAGATGAGATGGGCAGAACCGTGGAGTAATTACCTAGATCTTTTTGAGAGATCAATAAGTTCCTACAGACATCGAGACGTTCTACGTGAGGTTCCGATTGTATCTGATTTTATTACCATAATGTTGCTGCTGTAAGTAAGTATATACAATATACGCTTGTATTTGTTAGAATCTATACACTAAATTAACCTGTATTAGTTAATTCCGTGTGTGGGATGCACGTGTCGCATTTCTTAGCGTTGAACCTAACCAAACAATCATCCGTTAATTATACGATACCAGTTAAGGCGTTCAGTTCGGTAATGCATGTTTAACAATTTGAGTTTTATTACCACGTATACCAATGCTTAAGGCAATAAACTATGCTACGCATGTAGTTTGCAAGTTTGAAGAAAGGTCATGATTGTGCTCAAATGCAATTCTATGTTACTATGTTCTATGCATTCCGATTCTGACGGTTTCTGTTTATTATTAAATTTCGTCTATCTCGACGATCGCGCTCTGGTGTCTAGCTCTCCTGGTTGTGGTCATTAGTATCGCTTGCTTATCGCTGGTTTCGTGGCATCGGGCCGATCTAAAATGCTTATATTTATTTAGGCCAGCAACGACAATTCCATTCGTTAAGTTTCATTTTGCTGTAAACCTATCGTTGCATGGGCAACAGTTTAAATTCGATAATTATTTTCATAATTAAATGTTTCGTAAACGTTTGCTAGTCCCATGGCTGACAAAGAGACAGGACCAAAGAGATGTATTTAGTGGACGAATAACTCAACAAATCACTGTACTTCAAACATCCACTATAACAAATTGAGATTTAAAAACATACTTTTCATACTGATGATTGTTATTTCAAAATATAACCATTCTTACCGGAATCGGAATGTGGTTATAAAACTACTCACATACGCCACAAGAATGTGATAGTATTTCCTATTCACGTAAATGCGAACGATTCTTTTCCCCAACAATGTCACCGATTCATTTCTTTTTTTCCCTCTTGCGCTCTTTTCTTTAATGCTGGTGAAGGGTGACAGTGGTGTGCTATTATGTGACGTGATTGAATTTGTACACGGTGCACTCTGACACGGTGCAGTGAAAATGGTAGTGTAAAGAGACACAATTAGGTGAAACATGCCTTCCAAACAGAAGGCTCTCACAAATGTACACTGAAGCGGACAGGAAGCGGTCGAAGGCTATGTATCTTCGACTTTGCCCATACGTTGGTGTGATTGGGTGCCACGCGATAACAGTACCAATATCCCGGCCAGACGGTTCACAGTCCGAAGCGAACACTGTGGTGGCACTCACAGCGTCATGCCCTTGTGTCACCTTTGTTCCTGCCGCAGGGAGTGTAACATTGTTCCATATCGAAAACGAAAACGACCATGGGTGAAAAATTGAGTAGCTGACAAAAATCGAGTTAGTACGACAGATACACACACACACACACCTGATCCCTTTGCTGTAGCCCGCTCGCTAACACTACAACAAAGGATGTCCTTTTTTCGGGGTGGCTGCCGAAGACACTTTCGATTGTCGTATGGACAACACGGTTTAACCCGTGCATGCTCTCGGTATCTTTCAACAAGCATTCCTTCACCCGCTCAAGGCAGTGGCTCCAGCGAGCGACCATCACAAAGCAAACGATAACGAGGAGTCCAGATCTTTGGTCAGTGTGCTCCCGGCACGTTTCCTGTGCTTGCGACCGGTGTGAGCCTTTGCGAAAACACCCAAGATCAGGTCAGGAGTCTTGAGCTTTACTCTAGCAGTAGCCAGCCTCTGCACGAAAGGTATGGGAATCGAGTGAAACCCGGAATCCGCCAGGCATCTGAACAGATCCGCCGGCAAAGCTCGGACGATCCTGGGCGGACACTTGAGATTTTCTTCGTACCGATTTCTATCATTGCCTGTACCCAAAGACCGGTCTGTGATGGGGTGTGCGGACGTGAGCGTGAGCTGGTGAGAAAAGATTCCACATCCCTGTAGCGTTTCACCGAAGGAAGCCTTTTTCCTTAGGGAGTTTTTTTTTGGTGGAAGAAAATACCTATTGCATGATGCCGATAGTCACTTCGATTGAGGGTTTCACTCTATTAAAGAGCAGGGAGTTTGTTAGAAAAACAGGGGGAAGGAGTGTGAAGAGCGAGAGGACAGGCAGCGTGAGAAAAAGCACAATTGAAGCATCCAGTGGAGCTAAGCTAACGGGATGCTCGCGCTAGACGAGTGGATAAATATTTATTCACCTCACGTAAAGTGGATATATATTGTTGCCAACTTTATATATGAGCCGAGTGCTGGCTTGAGTGAAAAGAAGTGGCCAACGTTCCCTTCCCTGGTTCCCGGCTCATCCGAAACGTCGCAAGACAGTGATAGAAACCGATGACTGGGCGGCATCCGTGAAGAAACTACTGGAACCCGGAGTAACTACAAACTGAAAGTGGCGAATTGGGAAATCGGGTTCGTTCGGGATTGAACTACCAAGCGTGGAAGGGAAATCTAGTCATTGGCCAAGCTTTTCGATGTCGTGCTAGAGTTGCACATTTCGCAGTGCCCTGCTAGGGTGCCGTACAGTGTAAAGAATGGGTGAAAAGCGACGACCACACGACGTAGTAAGTGCAAGTGCCTTCGGGACAATCGTCATCTATCGTGCGGTGAATGGTCAATGTGTTCGGTTATTCGGCTGGTCGGAAAATTCCAATATGAGCAGTTCGCACGTGCCAGCAAGTATTACCACACCTGGAAGCGAATTTCAATTCACGATAGAGCATGGCGTGCGTCTACTGTAACTGTTTGCGTCGACATGTGACGATTAATCCCCTTTACCGATGATCGGTGACATGGAGAATGCGGAAATAAACGGCAACTTAAATAGTCTTTAATGTATTAATTTGTGTGTGAAAATCTTTCTGCTATTAGCTGTATTTGTTTAAGTAAACGCTATTGTAATATTGTCGATAATTAATTTCCCTTGTGGTTTAATGCTGAAAGAATGTTATTTATTGGTTGGAGATGCTCTTGGGTTTTTCGGATTTTTCTTTTCTCATCGGAATTGATGAGAGATGCTACGCTTTTGGAATATCTTGTACATTGCGCCTATATGTGAAGGCTGTCCGGTAGTTCGGTGATAGCGGTGTTGAACATTCACAAGGCACGATATCTTAGTGATTGTATTCCAGATCGTTCCTCTAAATGCAGGACTGACTATTTGGTTCCTGTTATGATAATGTCGATAGTAGTTATTATTATTATAGTCGATAGTACTGTCAGAGAAGATGACGTTAGGTTTGTCGAGAGTAAGGTTTTCTTCTGTTGCTATTACAAGAGGGGAATTTGATATCGGGGAGTTTGATCGCACAACTGTCATTTTCAGAGAAGTTGAAACAGCCAGCTTTTATCCTTATGGACAGAGCCATCAGTCCCGCAGCCGAGCATACGTAAAAGATTGATGTGACTTTTGCTGGATTGTTTTATGGTGTTGATGTGTTGGGTGAAAGAGAGTTTTGAGTCAATAATGACTCCAAGTACCTTAGCTGATTTAACATTTGGAATGATCATATTGTTAATTTTGAGGGGAATACGTGTGTTTTTGAAGTTTCATGATGCATAGGAATTGTGTTATAGTAAGGATTTTGCATTTGGGTGGAGAGATTTGGTATCCTGTCCGGTTAGCCCATTGTTGGACTTTTAGAAGGCTTTGCTGTAAGTTTTTGCTTGATTGGAGGATGGTTGGTGCGGAATTAGTCAGTATTATGTCGTCTGCATAATGAAGAAGGGTTTCGATACTAATGAGGAAAAGTGTAGGTGATAGGATGAACCTTCGGAACACCATTTTCAAGGTTTTTGGGATCAGAAAGGTGATTACTAATGAGTGTTTGAAACGTTCTTTCCGAAAGGAAATCTTTGACGAACGCGGCCAAATGGCCGACAAAGCCTTATCGGGCAAGTTGTTCCAAGATTGAACGTCTCCAAGTGCGATCAAATGCCTTGGAGAGATCAATTATGGCGCAGGTTGTGGGGTAGTTTTTGTCTTTGGCTATAGCTAGGGTTTCTTCGAGGGCTGCAAAGTAGGTCTCGGTTCCTTTCCCACATCTAAACGCATGCTGGTCAAAGCTGAGAAGGTTTTACTTCTCAAGCTCATGAACCAGCCGGCGGTTTACCATGCGTTCGAGGATTTTGTTAGTGCAATTAAGTAAAGAACTGGGTCGGTAACTATCTGGATCATGAGGATCTTTACCTGGTTTGAGAATAGGTACAATGAGACTGCCTTTCCATTTCATAGGAATGAGTCCATTGTGCCAGATGTTTACCTATTGGAGAGAGGTGTTGTAGTAAGGGATATCCTATATCATCGGGCCCAGAAGATTTACCCTAGCATTTCTTCAGAGCCCAGTTTAGCTCATGGAATGCAAAGGGTTTGTAGGGATAGGGTAGGGAACTGTACTGGTTTGGACTCTGATCTGCTTTTGTGGGTAATGAAATTTCCGGGGTAGTTGGAGGTAGCAGAATCATTCGAAAAGTGTGTATATTTGCAACTTCTTTGAGTTGGGATATGGGGGTGGAGTTGTGAGTAAGTATTATGTTAGGCTGGGTACGTTTTTTACCCGAGAGGGTGTTTACACGTTCCCACACTGTTTTGCTGGAAAATGATAGATTTATTTCTGAAATAAAATTAGCCCAGCTTTCTGCTTTGGCTGTTTGGATGGCTGCTTTAACGCTTCATTACCCTTGACGCGCACATGTTAACTGCTAGGATCGTTAGGACACGCAGGATCCATGGAATGCAAAGGGTTTGTAGGGATAGGGTAGGGAACTGTACTGGTTTGGACTCTGATCTGCTTTTGTGGGTAATGAAATTTCCGGGGTAGTTGGAGGTAGCAGAATCATTCGAAAAGTGTGTATATTTGCAACTTCTTTGAGTTGGGATATGGGGGTGGAGTTGTGAGTAAGTATTATGTTAGGCTGGGTACGTTTTTTACCCGAGAGGGTGTTTACACGTTCCCACACTGTTTTGCTGGAAAATGATAGATTTATTTCTGAAATAAAATTAGCCCAGCTTTCTGCTTTGGCTGTTTGGATGGCTTCTTTAACGCTTCATTACCCTTGACGCGCACATGTTAACTGCTAGGATCGTTAGGACACGCAGGATCATGAGAAACTCAAATCCCGCCCACGATCAGGACGCTAAAAAAATAATTAACGCGTTCACCAATACATTAACATAACGTATCCGAACACGTTCAACACATTTACACATTGTTAGTATATAAGATTGAAAATTCTTACAAATAAAGAACTTGCATTTTAAACCTGAAGCAGCTCAGCGTTTCACTTTGAAACGTTCTTCACGAAGCTCTTGGAAACTATATTTTCCGGTTATCCCGAGATAACATATGGTTGCTTCAGCGAGGAGTTATAAGAAACATGTGGAGTGCTATCGTCTAAAGAACAGCAAGTTAAGTGATAAAGAAAGTGCTAAACTGGTGATCAAGAAAGTCCGCCAAAAAAGTTGTCATCGAATATAGTTCCATCAATCACAGTACCAGGGCAACTTTTAAGTGAAATGAGTGCCAGCGTTCTAGCTATAACTGTGCGACAAGAGACCAAGCAGCTCGGTTGTTTTTCATTTTTAAATGTCTATCATGAATCTCGGAGACTATACTTTCCGGTTATCCCGAGCTAATACAGCCATGCGACAAAGAACTATTTTAAGCTGCAACAATCCTCGATACCGCTCACGGTCTAGCGCCGACGTCTGGCAATCCATCAGCGTCATCACTTCATATGGGCCTACCACGCCGCCTCCTCTGTCTATGTGGACGGTCATGTGGACGGCCATGTGGACGGCCGTGTGGAAGGACTTTACGGGTTGGGTGCCATTCTCATAACGTTATCAGCCCACCGGACCCTGGCGAGCCTAATTCGCTGCACGATGGTGAGATCACCGTACCGTTCATACGGTACATTGTCCTTCCACACGTACGGGGCAAAACATCCTAGCATCTTCCTATCTAACGCGACTAAGAGGGTGTGGAGCCTGCTTGGACGCGGTAGCTTCACCTCCTTTGATGACCGAGGAGTAATCCGATGAGCGACGTACGAGAGGATTCTGCCCTGTAACAACGAGTTGAACGGACGCGCCCAAACATAACTCTCTGTGCTATTGTATCGTATGTATCGTGTCCGGTGTTAGAAAATAAAATTGTCATTGTGAAATTTGTATTATCGTCCGTCTTGTTATTCCTGCAACCGAGTCAAGGCGTAAAAGAGCGTTTCGTCAGTTTTAGACAAAGTCCATGTCTGAGAGGCGTATGTGAGTACTGGGATTAGGACTTGCGGCTAAAAAAAAAATAAATTAGTAAGAGGTATTAGCCCATTCTTCTTGCTATTTTATATTAAGGGACTTCAATTAACGTTTAACATGTTTATATATTTGAACGAAAGTCATGTTGTAAGACCTTCAAATAATAATTCATCTTCAACGTATTGAAAGATACTGGATAGTCAAAGCCGACAACAGTCGTAGCGCATAAATCCTACGAAAAACAGGTTTCAAATCAAAGAATCAAAATGGAAATTCATTCTTGTTGTAATTTTACAAATTATTTGTATTGCTTTGCTTTGCTACCATAATGTTGCGTAGTTTTTCGCATTGAGAGTACTGTGAAGTTCATGGAATCGGCGCTAACGCGTAACGTAAAACCTTCTTACGAGCCAAGTAGCAACAACCACACAAATGGACGAAGCGAGAGCAAATTGATAATCTCTCGGAGCCAGTAAAACCACCGACCTCCGACGAGGTTTCTCAGGGGAAAGTTGGTAAGGAGAGGCTGGTCGGAGTTGGGTGATCACACGAACCAAACACCAACTAACGGGACGGATGAGTAAATCCTTTCCCACCACGGTAGCGAAAAGAAGTTACGCCAGTTTTCGGGGAAAAGTTTCCGCCGATTGCCGGATTCAATTGGAAAAGTTTTTGCACCCCTAGACAAAGGCGAAAAGGTTCGGGTTTGGAAAGGAATGTGTGTTTTTTTTTCCTTTTTCGTTGGCGCGAGTTTTATGTGGGAGATGGCGGTAAGGCAATAGGGAACTGTGATCAATGCTAGTGTTCGGGTTGTTACAGATAACGATTGTTGTCGTGTCTTGGAGCGTCGGGCGCGTATCCCTGGTACGCCCCGGGCACTTAGCTCGCGGGTTTGCGGAATTGCAACACAGTAGCGAACAACGGATTTTACTATTTTTGATAGCATTTGCCCCAACATCGATAAGCACCGCTTTCTCAGCTAATGGCGATATGTGTAGCCCATATACACCGGTACTGCTCGGTAATCGGTAGCTCCCTGATTTTCTTATCTCGTCCCGATACACACAGTGCCATCAGGCGTTCGGCACCGGTTACCTATGGTTGCCAATGGAATGCTGTGTGAGTAGCGCAATTCCGAGCTACAGCTACGAAAGTCGAAACATAACCATCGCCGGATGCTGAAGCGTAAGTTTTGCGAAGGGGGAAAGTTTTTCCTGGAGCACTTCAGCGTTCCCATGTAAGCATGGCAATGGTTATGCGCTTTTGGCCACGGATCACGGTGCTGGGTAGCGAAGGGCAATTGAATTCGACAATTCATATCGGAGCGTTACATGGTACATGGTACACATTTCATACCGTGCATAACTGGTCCGTGGTGGTGGCAACATGTACGCTTGTTACCATTCCGGTTGAAGACAAGCAGCACCAAACGCTCGTTCAATATGACATTCGGTGAGATAAAAATACATTCTCATGTTCGGTAGTGCAACGGATCACTTTCTGTCGCGTTCGGTCGCCCTGTAGCTCTCCTCTAACGCTCCAAGCAGCGCAAGTGTAGCTCGACTTAGCTTTATTCGGGGGTGGGCAATTTTCAGCTCCCGTGCAGCACCAGCATCGACACGATTACGGAGCGAACATCGCTGCAATCATATATTCTGCCACGTATGCAAAATGGGGCAAATTCACCGCGTTCTGCCAATTTTCAGTAATTCACCATTGTTGATTTTAGCAATAAATGGAAATAAGTTACCCCATGCCCCTGATGGCTTACGGCCGAAAGGTGTGCTATCTTGTGGAAAACTAGGAATATGTAGCCCTGTCGATTCTGCAGCACAGACTGATACTAATTGAAATGGCAAATTTTTCGACACCATCGTTAGCGAATCTGTGCGAATCGTTTTGCGGTGCGTTCGTCCCGATGGCGATGCCAGCGTAGGAAACGGTGGCCTATTGGAATGTGTGACGCTTGAACATGATGCTATAAAGGCGTGTGTGATATGCATGTATTCTGTATGTATTGCATTTGCAGATGCAAAATGTACATAGCTTTAATTATTTTTATAATTGATTTGCTAATTTTAATGTATTTAGTTGTAGGACTTAGATCCTGAAGAGAACTTGTCTGTCGGAATTTATTCATATTAATTTGTTTATTGTAAGCTTCAGAAGAAGTGTTTACTTTGCTATAACTTTACCAACGTGAGAATCCATCAACTGATGAGGTGATTGCATCAGCTCAAATCCTATTATTTGTTTCTACAATCTCCTTCCTTTGGACCCGGCAGCCGCCTCATCTGGCACCCAAAACTGATTCCATAGTTCTTCACCGTACGTGAACTGGAAGGAAGTATAAAAGGTGCCAGAGACAGAGCCGTTTTTTCCTTGCTCAAAATTTTTTTCCTACATTTTCCACACCGGCAATGTAACGATGCGAGTGTAAAATGGAGTTGTTTACTTGTACCGCTCGACTGACGCAGATGAAATCCGTCAAAGATTCATGCCCATCCCGCTGGAACAGCGCTGGAAAGCGTGGTTAAGGGTTGTAGGGTTCCAGCTCGGATTCAACGGAGCTCGAAGGAAGAAAAGCTCATTAACACGAATTTGTTGCCTCCAGTTGTGGGGGACACATCTCGTGTGCAAAACAAATACATCTCCAGTGCAATGTTGATCACGCAAAGCGAGTCGCGGCTGGTGGTGTTATTTAGCAGGAAAACGTATTTACACATGGTTCCGGTTCGTCTCCTTGCGAAACAATAAGGGACAAGGTATCGTTTGTCGGTACATCGCCGTACCAAGCGCGGAGTATGGAAAACCAGAAGCAATTTTGCGATAGAAAGAATAAATGAAACGACGAAAAGAAAGAAGTCATCCATAAACAGTCGGCTGCGGGTCTGTTTATGGAATGGAGAAAATACGCGAGAGTAAATTATATTCGTGTGTGTATTAATGTGCTTTGTGAATGTCTCGAAACCAGTATAGACATATGTGACATAACATTACTTTCATAAGTACCTTAATGGTACCGTTTTATTAAAATGATTCGGTTTTGTAGTAATAGCGGATATATTTAAAACAAATCAAGAATTATTTACCAAGCTTTATAAGTTGTGTTTAAATATCAAATTACGCACCATTCTCAGGATCATTACGAGCGGTTATCTTTAGGATTTGGAAAGGATTTTTCTGTGTAAACCATTGGCACATTTCAAAGAAAAAATAAATGAAGAAAATCGGAGTGAAAGTTCGGAGCGATCGAATTACTCAATTCTGCCGTATTTTGGTATTATCTAGAATCATTAGAAAGCCAACAAGGGTTGTGGTTCATTTGCATAGAATTTTTAGAACATTTAATGATACGCTGTTTATTTGATAGCGTATATTACAAGAAGGCAGTACCTTCTAAAAACCATTTTTTCTGTGAGTTGTGACGTCGTGATGATAATTTCGGGTCGCCAATTTAGTGTTGCAGTTCTCTCTCGACTGCTGCATACGATTTCCAGCAGGTTCGAATCAATGATGTCAATCCGCGAAACTGATGAGTTGGGAAGATGGGCTGTAAATTGTGTCTCGTATAACGAATCCGGTGGATGACTGTGTTCCCAACAATCTGATGTTCCTTTGTTCAGTATCGTTAGCCGGTATCTATGAAATCATATGTTGCCTTGAAGTCAATGAACAGGTAGTGCGTAGGGATTTGGTTTTTCGAGCATGTCATTAGGCATTTCCTGCGTAAATGTAAAGATTTAGTTGGTGGTCGATTCCTGCTTGGTTCCTTTGAATGAAATCTGTAACAAAGAGAGCAAGTCTACAGTATAGTTTACGGGACAGGATCTTATAGGCAGGACTACGATGACTCACAAGTTAGCATAGTTTCGTCTATCTCCTTTACTGCACCCTTTGTGAATGACACCCAATTTCCACTCGTACGGTAGCTGTTTCTGGTTCAAATTACCTGCAAACAGCCGATGCATGATATCGGAGAGTCTTTTCGACTCCATCTTAAACAGTTCTACCACCAATCCATCGCTGATTTTTTGCTAATTAGTAGTGCAAAGAGTTTTATCTCAAGAAATCTGTAGGAGTATGAGAAAGGAAGATGGTACGGACCTTTTGGTGGTGGAAATGGACCAATACCAGGAAGAACACAATAGTAAACGTTGGACGATGCCGAACTGGATGACTATTGAAGAGGATTGGTACAGGCTGTTTGTCAAGCTGAACAGGCCACGTCCTGAGAATGGGAGGTAATGTCGCGAATCTTTGGACAGTGCCGAACTGGTCGCAAACAGGAGGGAAGGTACAAAAGGAAGGTACAAAGGGAAGGTATGTGATATGAAAGAAAGGAATGGTAACAAAAACAAACACACCGGAGAACATTCAAGAGTGTCGAAATGTCGCTACCTGCTAGGGACTTCAGATCGATTATTTGGCTGAGTGATTTGGTAAGGTTATAATGAATCTCGTTTCAAGCTGTTACACTTCTCAAAACCTTTCTTAACATTATTTGCTTCACCCAGGGTTACAGATGCTTTGCTAGCGATGCATAGACGAAAGCATCGTTTAGGTGTCTCCATTCTGTTTCGTTCTTTTCCAAGACACCAACTATAGTGTAATACATTGCCTATCTTTAGGCGTATAATGAAGGCGTTGTTATCCTTGACACATTAAACTTTGCATACTCTCCAGGCGCTAACTCTCATCTTTCTTTTCTAAACTGAACAAGATCATAAGAATCATTTGGACAATATTTAGATAAAATTAATATTTGTGTATCTGTACAACCTCGGGAGGTCTTGCTCTTGCTTGACTTGTTTATAACCTGTAGCTGAGTAATTAGTCCTGCGTATGGAGAGGCGGTCCCGGTGGAATTCGATCCTTGGTCCTACCGTGTGGAGACCGATACCGCTACTCCTTCGGTTACCGTGAACCGTCCCAACTCATATGAACTTGAACTCTTGTTTCTAAACGTATACAACAAATCGTTTATGTTACTGTCGTGACACACATTGAAACGATGCTTATGAATATTGCAATATCATATACAACGAAATGATGACATACCATCCTTACGATACCACAGCGCACACGTTTTTCAACGGTACGGGACAAAAGGCACATATCATATTTAACCGTTTCCTGTTTCGCGTTACGGCGGTCACCAAAAGCAGTAGTGAAAACTCCTAAACTTACCAAGCGCTAGCCACCATCTCCACCGTTCGGCGAACATACAGCTTTCCCTTATTCGGGGTGAGTAGCTCAACACCGGATTTTCGTTTGCCGTTTGCGGTTTCACCGGGCGCTCATTCGGAATAGAAAAGGAACCCTCGACGCGGTAGCCATCAAGCACCGCATCGAGCGGGGAAAGGCACAAAGGCAAGGTTAAGGAACTGAGCCAACTGATCTGGTACAAGCACAAACGGAAGCTCAAAGGACGTCCGAAACATGGACGCTGAGGAGGAAAGGGCACGGACGGGGTACATGTCGACAGTATTGTATTCTCATTGTTTATTCATTATTGTTCAAATAATCAAATATGTTTTGCTCGAAATTGTTTTGTACGGGGCAAAAGTTATATCCCTTCCAACTTGTGCGCGCCCTCCCTGTTCGCCAGCCTTCGCGGAAGCTTGTGTTGACAAATTGTGAAGGGAAAAGTGGGAAGGACTTGAAGGAGGAGGGATGAAAAGAAAAAGCTAAGCAATGTACATACCCACCCACCCCAGTCTATATCTACCAACTCGCCTGGGAAAATCGTCTATATCTTCCATGGGAGTGTGCAGCTTAGCCGGCTGGAGCCTCAGTCCTGGACGAGTAGGATCACCGAATCCGAACAGAATTGTAAACTGACACCGGAAGCGCCATTTGCGAGTACTAGAAAAATTAAAATAAGAACAAAAGAAAAAAAAAACAACAACAAACCATAATCCACGACACTGCTGTTTATGGGTGTAGTAAACGATTTGGAGTTTTCTTTATTTTATGTGGAATTTCCCCTTGTTTTTTTTTGTACCATCATCTCACTTCTACCGATGCTGAAGTTTCTCGCAATATAACTTTGAAGTTAGAAAACACGCGGAACGCAAAACACAAATGAAAGCAAAACAGCAATCGAAATGAACCGAAAAATACGTTGCTCTGTCGGAAAACTTCCGTTTTCCGGCGGCTCTACTCCATGCGTACCACTAGAGCCCATACACACGCTAGCAAGTCAAACAAATTTTGAGGACTAT
The DNA here is from genome assembly GCA_002091835.1 of Anopheles maculatus. Classification (NCBI taxonomy): domain Eukaryota; kingdom Metazoa; phylum Arthropoda; class Insecta; order Diptera; family Culicidae; genus Anopheles; species Anopheles maculatus. Next base: position 124,937 of record KZ062497.1, on the reverse strand, counting down.
ACTGCTTCTAAATTACTTTTCGGCTTGCTGATTTGGTGGTGCGTGTACAGTACCGTGTGTCAAGTACGTCAACCTACGGGGATGCTCACCAAACAGTCTGTGGCGCAGCTCTGAGAAACGAGCTGTTCATATATCTGCACGTACCGTTGCCATGGTGCCGCGCGCCAGTACAAGGTATGAGCGGACTGTGCATCAAAATAAAACACGCGCCCTTGTTTTTGCTCCAATCCCAGGAAGCGTTTCCATGATGCGCCTGCGATGTATGCAACCGGCACCGACAATTGCTGGTTGTGCCGAGTTTCTGGGGTATCGCGGTTTGTGAATTCGGGTTTTTTTGTAACGCAAATCCTTTCCGTATCCTCAGCATCGCACGATCTTTACTGGTGCAATGTTTTATGTACTGGCGGTGTGTGCTCCGTTCGCGAACGAACAGGCTACAATTTTACATTACAATCCCATGGGCAATTCATTCGCGGCACTTCACTTTGGCTCGTTGTGCACGGATAAACGATCATCAGCTGTATTGATTGCGATTCAGATCGTGACCATGGCACTGTTAAGCCTACGATAAATGGTTTCCCATTGCTGGCCGACGGTCGGGATTTATCCGTTTCACTTCTAGCCACCACCAGTATGCAGCCAAAGTAGCGTTGCGTTTACATGCGATTGAACGATTTATCAAGAATATGAAAGATTATGTTGCTGTGGAGGGGGATATTGGTGTACTGCGACATACAAATTGCATTACATTTAAGATATGAAAACGAACACAATGGCTACATAATACCGGAAAGTGTAAGGATGTGCTAGCGCTATTTAGTTTCTTTGCAATTGCTTGTTATTTACTGCTATGCTTCCGGTACACGCTATCTCGCGTTACAGCGTGACATTGAACTTGAATTTAGTTTCGAGAGCAAGCAAAACTTTAAATGCTTGCTGTGAGCGGTATGCTGCCGTCTTGATTGTCTTTACTTCCGTCCACTTTCTTCATCGATTCGTGCTTGTGAGAATTGAAGCAGCTGACGTCAACTGAAGGACAAACATTGAACATAATATTTTGTTCGTTCATACATAAGCTTATAAATATTAATGCTTATGTTTTGCCAAACCGGACGTCTCTGGTGCTACGGCGATCGAAAAATATACATCAAACAGCAATCGTTCGTGAACAAATGCAATACGATTCTTTGCCCGCCAGTGCATTGAAAGCAGCAGGAAAAAACTCCAACAAAACCCGGATATATTGCGCAAATTTACAGCAAATGTAAAGGTCTGTTAGTTTCAAGATAAAGAATACGTTCGCTAAAAAGGCACTAAAACAAGTAGCTAAATAGAAAACAGTAAAATATAATAGCAAAAATGAATCCCCAAAATCTAAAATTATTCGCTCACAAACATGCTGAAAACATTTCATTTGTGATGCACCTTGTTATCTTTGTATTGTGTCCCGGAAAAGGAGAAATACTTCTACAAACTTTGCTGATGCTTGATTTGGACCGGGATTGGTCCGTCAGATTATCATTATTATTATTATTGTTATTATTGCAGCGCACTGCTCCTGGCACTGACTTTCACATTTCAATGAATAATTCATGCTCAACCACCAGTCCAGACCACTTGTGACTCTCAGCGCGATGGTCATGACGATCTTTCTTAGGAAACTGTGGCCAGCTCGTGGTGAGTACCATTTTTAGACAGGAAATGCGGTTATTGTTTGGCATTGTGACGTTTTTCCTGTAGAACGTGAAGACGAAAATGAAAAGATAAGAAAGTATATAAATTGGCGGTTAAGTCTTTAAATAGACTAAAGAAGTGGCTGTAACAAGCAGGAAAGCATGAACAATTCACCGTTTTAGAAACTTTTCCAACATTTCGTCTTCGTGTAATGATAAATGTTAGGGATTTTTTAGGGTTTTTGTAACTAAGCAGAATGAAGATTAGGAAGATGTTCAGTAAATGAATGTTAATTGAAAACATTCAAGCAATAGCAACCTCAAAGTTGAAACTAAGCCATAGTTTTCCAACTCCTTTTTCGTGCTGTAATTGGTTTAAACCAATTCCGGTGGATCATTGTTTGAAAATTGATAAACAAAAAGGCTCACAGCCCAGAACGTCACACTGCTGCCTTAATCGATTGTGAAAGAAAATGGGTGGTAAAAAGAAAACCAAACCCCCCCCCCTCAGCAAAGATGCGCACAAAGACGCGACACCGCTAACCCGGTACTGTCAAATTAAACGTTATCTGCAGCAGCGCTGTAAACTTTTACCGAAAACCCGTACCTTCCTGCGGCGCACATTTCGCTGCCACTTTTCGGTGCATCATAGCATGTTGCATTATGCATCGTGCCTTTGTTAAGCTATCGTTTCGTTGCCATCGTTAGATGTGGGGTGTTTTCCCTTTTACACGCCGTAGGTGGAGAAAGCGGTTGTCTCCAGTGTGCGCGTGTGCTCCTATGTGTGTGAGAGTGCAGATCCTTCAGATAAATAGTGGCAATCTTCGGTTAGTGTACGGTTTCTGCTACCCTGCTGGCGGAACCCTTCGCTGTACATGTTTGTCTACCAAGTACGAGCTTTCACCCGAAGCGGATATGCAAATATGTGCGTTTAGTTGTTTACCGAACGAAATACTGTAGCGGGAACGATCGTCGGTTGCTACCGCTGTGTCTGCCACCGTACTGTAATGTCCATTCTGTCACCGCCAATACCGTTTTACGGAGGCGCACACACGAGGGGAAGTGAATGGGAAAACTCGGTTCGTCGGTGCCGGTTGCCCATCGGCGAGGGTGCATTTGTTTACAGCGACGTGACTCTGATGACAGTTAGTTAGGAAAATGCGGAAAAGGAAATGTATAAATTTGGGTTTTCATTCTTTTCCGTACCCCGAGGTGTGCGAGTGTGTATGTGTGCACGAAAAATTAAACATGTTAAAATATCTTCACACCATATAATCGGGGGTGATGCGATGCAAACACAAGGAAGCGGGCCTTTTGGAAGGAGCCATTTTCTGCAGCATTTTGTGATGCCATGCAGCAAGGTGGGGCTGCATTTGCTTCATCCTGGTCGTGTCTTTTTCAATGCAAAACGCTGTAACGCTGTGCAGTGCTGGACCTTATCATTGTAATCATCGCACCATGCCAGGTAACGATGGAAGCTTTTGCTTAGGATCATACAACGTACATCAGGGCGGCATCTACGTTTGCATTTTCTTTCGTCCTTCGTTTGGAAGGATGAGTGCCTGTTACGAGCGGGATCAAGGCGCCCACGAAGGGGAAGAGTAGTATGAGTGGCGTTAGACGGGTGGGAGAGCGGTATGATTAGGTAAAGAATGGCAGGAATAAATAGGCAGGACTTAGGTATCCACCAGAACAAGTCACAGTGTGTAAAGTGTTAAAAAGGAAATGAAGATCAAGAACCTTTTCCTTCATACATTATTGTTGTTGTTAGGAGGAATTGTAAACATTGAGCATTTACTTGCTTTCTTATACATAACACACTTTAAATAGTTGGTGCTGGTTACTACTAGGACATGATATACTCAACCGGAAAAATCGTGCAACATGATTAAATTAGATATACTTCGTAATCTAGATTAGCAATAAATTATTTCACCAAGAACTTTTGAAAGACTTTTGAAATTCGGTTGCCGCTTAACATGACCCCTTAACTTATCACAACGTAGTAGAACTTGTCGATAATCGAATTAGAAAATCAAGGAATATATTTCGGAACTCAATGGTTTCATTGTTATTAAATGGTTAAGAATCTGAACCTGCGGACTCTTACCGGTTATAGCTTTGTCATAGTTTGGTTTCTCCCTGTATATTTTTTGGTTTGACTGGTATTGTGCAGGAGGCGGCCCGGTTGTAGATGCGACAGCGGCGCCGGTCTTCACACGGCAGGACCGGGGCTCAAGCTTCATCTGGGCCGTTCCCCCATAGTGAGGACTGACTATCCAACTATGCGGTAACAAAAAGTCCAGTAAGCCAGAAATGGCAGGCAAGACCTAAGAGGTCGTTGGGCCAAGAAAGAAGAAGAAGGTATTGTGCAGAATTCGATTTCTCCAAAATTACTCAATATATAGATCTAGCGGTGACAAAATCCAGTTTTCCAGCTGATTTCTATCCGGCCGACGAAAATCAATATTTTATAAGAACAAAAAGCAAAGATTTTGTCACAAAGACCACAGTTTTTTTGCATTTGATGATCACCATTTTATATTTTCTTTTTTGAATTTTAATTTTAATTCTTATCTGAAAACTGTTAGATGTTTATATTTTCTTGTTTAATATGCAATTTTGGTAATGCATTATAATAAATGTGGTAAGGGACGTATGCAGTTTTCCGAGGAAATTGTGCCATCTGATCTAGATCAGACTGATTTAGATGATTTTTTTTTGTGAATTCAAGTTCCCAGTATAGACTACCAAACCATTCATACGATCAGTACTCGATCGAAACTGCTTTTTTAAATAGTTTTGGCTTAATCAGTATATTGAATCATCCTCTTCTTTTAGGCTTAACTGTTTGCTAGATCATGCCGGCCATAGTTATATATATATAAAGTTATATCTCTGGGGGAACGGTAGGATAAATTTCGGATAGGGTTTCGGTCTTGATAAAGATCAGGACAAGATCAGGAGGATACAAGCTGTAATGCTTACAAATGCGCACGCATTACATGAGAGTGTTAGTTGCAATTAATAATTAAAATAACGAAATAAAAATATTGCAGGATAAGATTCGCAAATATACGCAAGTGATCTGTTTTAGTATCCTAACAGTTGATCCTTACCACACCATTATACAGTACAAAAGGCGAAAAAGAACTAAATGAAGATGTATACGGCAGGTAAAAACGTACCTGTGAAAACTGCGTGCTTAACGTTTATGATACCGTATTTGGTTTGGTTGGGATATTTGTGACAATCGAAACTGAAACGATTTTGATTTTTGTCCACCTCTTTGCGTATTCGTCAATAAATTTGCTTCCAATAAAACTATCTTAAAGTATTCATGAGTGTGATTGTATCCTCGCCTAGTTTAATGGTTGTGAAGCCAAATTGCTCTGCATATTTAATGTTGAATTGAACAGCACAAAAAAAAAACCTTTATCGCTACGCAAAGTATACAAATAAAGTAAAAAGGCAATCGAAGCAAATGAAAATTAAACAAGCATTTTTTCTTTCTTGCTTTATTCGAAGAACTTGCTTGGAACGTAAATATTGAAACCAAAAGAGTATAAAAAACTTGACGAAGTGTAATAATATTCAGCTGGAAAAATAAATTTTGATCGTATAGGAAACTGTGCTACCCGGAACGTCATAGCACTTGTGCGATAAAAGGAACCCTTGCACAAAAATCGATGTATTTATGAGCTTGTACAGGCCATTAAAATGGCTTTTTCACATCGATTTTCACGTTCATTAGAATGCAACACACATAAAACGGTGTGCGTGAGGTAAAAGTGGAGATTGTGACGAGTAAGATTAATGTATACCCAAAAAAAAATCCTCACCATTAATCGACTCGTCGAGCAGTCGAATTTTACGCGTCAAGTGTATGTGCAGCCGAAAAGTGGAACGAAATTGCATTTGGATTGGGCCAATCATTAGAGCCACATAATCAGCATTCTTTTGTGTGCGTTGCGTCCGTCCATTTCGATTAAAATAGGCTGTTTTTACTTTTCTCTTTTATGTTCTTGTGATTTCGATTTGATTCTTTCTGTTTTTTTTTTTTGGAATTGAAACAGAATGCAGGTTTGTGCTTTTTCCACCTTGTTTCTCACTGTGTGCATCAGTGGACTATGGTGGTGATACGCATTTTCCGACACACCAAAACACACAGCGAGCGAACGCTAATCGGCGCTGGTGCTTGATTGATCAATGGGTTGCGTTTTTTCGGCCACTTTACCCAGTAGGATCATTCGAGTTCGTACTGATAATGAAACGGTACGCTAGTGTATCCGCGCACATTGCACATTTGGCAGCTAGTGGCAAATGGCTCATCATTACCCGGTACTTGATGTGGTTTAATTGGTGCGCTACGATGCAGTGATAAAATGCTGTAAAACCGTCATGAAATTATTCATTCTGCTTTTGGTGTGTGCAGTTTGCAGAGCAGATTGGCATGGTTTACTGTGGAAGTTCTGGAGTGGACGATGGACATTGCTTCGTTTGAATTTATGCAATAAAGGTTTTTTTTTGTGAGCGTGTATGTTTGCTCATTCATCTAATTTGATTGAATAAATTTGGCACTAAGTGTTGCAGTGCTGTAAAACTCGACCGTTAAATACTTTGCGATATACGTATCCGTTTTATTACATTGCAGCTATATTCATGGCAAATTTGCTAATAAATATGAATATATAAAAGAGAAGAACGATATTCGGGAACTCTGGGAATCGCTTTCCTGAACTGCTTGTTTGCGACAGAAAATATACTGATATGGGTGGAGAAGAGATATAGATCGATCTATGCATGAAGAAAAAAGATTAATGATTTTTTTCCCTTTTAATAAAGATTCTACATGCTTGATTCTAATAACCAGATTTAAAATTTCATTCCTGTAGTCGATAGTGTGTTTCAAGAAATGGGAATGGAGAATGGCTAATTTATGTTATTCATATTACTTAACTTCTTTTTCTTCTTCTTGCTAGGTAGATCAGGATTGTCTTATTATTATTATCATCCGCGTAATTGTTCACCTTAAAAGGTCAAACTAATTTTAACCTAGCCTAATCATACTATTCACGGATGCGTAATACTAATTCAATAGTCAAAAGGACATAAAAACAATAAAGTAAGAAAAACCTCACAAAGGACAAGTACAACTGCTGACATAAGGGCACAGAACTGATTCTACTGGCTATGACATTAATGGATGCGTTAAAGTCGAAGTAGTGACAATGTTCGTTCAAACGTTTAGACATGACCATCATCGGATTGTTGGCACAGTAATTGGATCTACGACGATCGATCGCGATCAATTGTTGATGCCTTGTCGAAAAACGGGGCACAAATAAAGAGATCGTCAGACATTCAGCCTGTGAAGCGAACCAGGGAGCCGATGGGACCCAACTAAACCACTTCTCGACCTGATCCGAACCCTGCCGTTGTTGACCCATGTCGTTGACGCTCTGCTCGGGCGCTGCTTGGGCTGTTCCTGAGTCGTTCATCCATAAAATGAACCTGACAATTACGTTTTCTCATTTCAAGTGATTGGATTCCGACCTAAGCCCGGACACTCTAATGTCGCATCTCCTTCACGACCAGAGGTCTTGGATCACCCTCATGGAGCTAGCTGCGCACGTCACCTCAACACTCCAGCGACAGTGAAACGAAGAGCGTGTCAACCTGGCGTCCGCTAATGCAGCCAGCAGTCAACCGGAGGATCCGACTACACGTCAGGCTGTGTTGACTGCCAGGAACCAGCGGCGCAATGAAGCGCGACGTCGTGCTCTTGCCCTCTCGCGAAAGGAGAGGCGTCTTTCAGCCCCTCCCGAAACGCCACGAGCCCTGGTGATCTTGGCAAGGCGCGTTATCGTTCCCGAACAAGTACGTAGACATCGAGCGCGAGCCCGGCTATCGCTACAATACCAACGAGAGCAGCAAGAGGAGGTGGCCTCTTCAATACCGGGCTTTTTCATCAGCGCGGAGAGCAGTAATGATGATTCGTGACGAAGAGCCATGTCGCCCGACGAGGAAACTGCCGTCACTGCTGCTACAACATCTGGTCGTTGAAGCTGCATAGAAGTTCAACAGCGCGGTGTACAGAGCACCCCCTAAGAGACGTCATCGGCGCTAGTGATGTTTTCAGGATGGCTACGTGCGCAACTAAGGGTCCGAGCGTTAATGCCCGTTATAAGGGCCAGGTCCCATTCCCTACCATGCCTTGCGGCGATAATGTGGGGGAGACGAGGGCTGTGCACATCATGGGTTTTCGTCGGTAAGAATCGCCCATATCTATGAAAGATTTGCCATGATGTAAAGCAAAAAAAAGTGATTGGATCCCGAGTAACTGACAGCGCCTATTAAAATCTAGTTGTTGAAAATTTGGCCAGTGAAACCGGGCTAAGGCGTAACGAGTGAATAGTGCTGGATAGTTTCATGCCGTTTGATCTAAGAATTCCATATCGCTACACCAAATTCTAAAATCGATCGCACCAGACTACAGTATAGCCTTTCAATGCAAATCGGATCATACACGTCAGGCTGTGTTGACTGCCAGGAACCAGCGGCGCAATGAAGCGCGACGTCGTGCTCTTGCCCTCTCGCGAAAGGAGAGGCGTCTTTCAGCCCCTCCCGAAACGCCACGAGCCCTGGTGATCTTGGCAAGGCGCGTTATCGTTCCCGAACAAGTACGTAGACATCGAGCGCGAGCCCGGCTATCGCTACAATACCAACGAGAGCAGCAAGAGGAGGTGGCCTCTTCAATACCGGGCTTTTTCATCAGCGCGGAGAGCAGTAATGATGATTCGTGACGAAGAGCCATGTCGCCCGACGAGGAAACTGCCGTCACTGCTGCTACAACATCTGGTCGTTGAAGCTGCATAGAAGTTCAACAGCGCGGTGTACAGAGCACCCCCTAAGAGACGTCATCGGCGCTAGTGATGTTTTCAGGATGGCTACGTGCGCAACTAAGGGTCCGAGCGTTAATGCCCGTTATAAGGGCCAGGTCCCATTCCCTACCATGCCTTGCGGCGATAATGTGGGGGAGACGAGGGCTGTGCACATCATGGGTTTTCGTCGGTAAGAATCGCCCATATCTATGAAAGATTTGCCATGATGTAAAGCAAAAAAAAGTGATTGGATCCCGAGTAACTGACAGCGCCTATTAAAATCTAGTTGTTGAAAATTTGGCCAGTGAAACCGGGCTAAGGCGTAACGAGTGAATAGTGCTGGATAGTTTCATGCCGTTTGATCTAAGAATTCCATATCGCTACACCAAATTCTAAAATCGATCGCACCAGACTACAGTATAGCCTTTCAATGCAAATCGGATCATAAAAATCGTTTGTCATTTTGTATAGGAGTACGAGAATCTGTGATGTAGTTATGTAGCCATTAGGTATAAAAATTAGTCTATTACATCCTCAATTAAGTGCCTGTATATTGTATATTTGTGAACGTCATCCACTAAACGTGGAATTTGAAGAAGACAATAACATGTTTGCTTTGGTATCATTTCATTTCGGATTTTCGTCATGATGTTAAAATATGTTAAGCATAAAATATTTAAAAAAAACCCTTATATTGCATACATTTAGAAGAAACAATCTCAAGTGATAACCGACAAACCTTAAATCTAGAAAAATAACCAGAACTCATTTGGAATTATCACGATGTTACAAACATTTATCTTATCAAGAAAAAGAGGAAACACCTTTGAAAATTACTAGTTTAAACAATTGCGTTAGGTAGAAAAAATTACCTTAAAAGACAATCTATCCTACTTTATCAAAATAAAGATAGCAAAAGCCCAAAATTGGCCTCCCCTTTTTTACATAATCTTTTGCCAGCTGTTGAATTAAACATCCAATTAAATGTTGCATAATTTGTTTTGAGTGGTTTCTCTATTTCCACGAGCTGGAAGTTAATTCAAACCGAACCCATATGACAAAGTTGATTGATGAGTTAATGGATTGCTTAAGCAATTGTGGACACATCTGATAGAGATTTCAAAAGCCGAACGATTTGACAATTATGGGAAAGGTTTTGTTTCAAAGATTATTTCATCAGTGAAGTGCGATGGAGACCGACGGTGGGCCGACGAAAAGACACCGGCTATGCAAAACGCGTTACAATCCCTTAACGGCCAATAACCATATTCATGATAACTTCCCCCGCCACAGACAAAGCCTTTTCGGCGCCGAAAACGCTGTACACCGGTAATCCCCGCATCTCATAAATCCTTATTTGTCGCTCTCAATAGTTTGTCGCTCTGACAAAATGTCACCGCAAAATGGCTGATAGTACAACTACGCTTACGGCGCTGTATTGTTCCCCCGACGGGGAGGCCATAGTTCGGTGTACTAATTAATCATTTTGCGAAAATTGTTGTTAAGTCAAGAATAAATGGTACGACGTCTCCGGGATGCCGGGACATTACAGAGCCGTTGTCGATTTTTCCCATCTGGTGGCGGAAAGGAATGGTAGGCAAATCTTCCGGCAAACATTCACGCTCCGTATGGTGTAAGTTAATCGAAACGATGAGGTGGCTGCGTTACTTGGTTGGTCTCCCCGTAGGCGCTACATTCTTCCGCTGCTTGTTTACAATTCTTTGGAACTAGTGGAATAAATTAAAATCTTTGTATGCCATCTGGTATCGTTGAAGCATTACTATGATGTTCCGTTTATACGCCGCCCATGTGTCCCATGAGCCGCCCGGGTGTTACAATAGCATTCGCTCACATCAAGCAAACTGCCGGTCGGAGCCCGGACCACATCATTGAATGTGGGTAGCTATTAGCGCGTGTTTGAATTGAGGGATTTGTCGATGGGTTTGAGAAGAGGCCGCACATTCGTTGTGCGTATGATACCTTCATCACCTTCACGGCAGGTCTGCCGCTTATGATTCGATTCCTGATGTGCTTCTGCTAGTTATGGTGGGTCTCATACTAGTGTAGGGAGAAGGGACGAGTTTCCTTACGTTGCATACTCGTTTTGGAAACCTTTTGGGAAAGGAAAAGTTTGCGGTTTTCTTCGGTTCGCAGTATATGTGTTCTTTAATGGTTTCGGTTGCGCTTACGAGAATTAATCGCTTACCATCGTAAGCGGATATAGTTTGGTGAGTTAGTGGTGGAACCCATCATAATCCTGAATCAAGGCTCCCCTCGATTCTTCTCCCGTGCTATTGAGGGAAATAGATTTACGTCGTCTTCGTAGGAGCGTTTTAATAATTTTCTTAGTTGGCTTGATTGTAAAAGCTGAAGGTCGAAAGATTCTTTGCCATGCGCCATGTCTTTTGATATCCCATGTTGCCATGTCCGGACTGTTCTTTGTTCAGCTAAGGGAAATTTCAGTGCTTTGAGAAATCCAGAAATCATCTAGCAAATCCTCCTTAATTTGTAATGACAAACGATGAAGAAAGCGATTATGTTTTGTTTATTTGTAATTTCTTAAATAATATATTAAAGTTCAAATATACCATTTTAGCTACTGTAAGCATCTAGGCGAAAAGAGATACACATAGTGTATAACATACACATAGACTAGACATTCCATTTATGAGGTAATGCTCTTTGAACTAGTGCAGGCATGTATGGTAGATTGGTTCATCCTTCGTACATTTAAGAGCTGATAATAACTAATTTGAAGAAACATAAAAGAAACAATAAGTTAATCTTAAATCCACGCAATATCTTGTAGGCTATGTAATTAGACACATCACATGAATGAGCATATGAAATAAAATTTATGAGATTGAGTATACGCGTTTTTGTAATTTTCAAAACAAGATTAAAAGCTCGGATGTGTTTTTAGGATCGGTAGTTCGATCCTACTTTTTATTTGACCCTTCCAGGCTCTCTTCTTCTTGGGGGTCTTCCTTCCTTCCTTCTGGGCTGTTCGGTCTTCCTTCCTTCTGGGCTGGTTGTCTTCCTTCCTTCTGGGCTGGTTGGTCTTCCTTCTGGGTTGGTCCTCCGGGGGATGGTTTCCTCGTCGAGGTCGGGACGAAACTGAACTCTGGTACGGATATGCAGCTCTTTTATACTGTCCTGTCCGTAGCCCGATTCCTCTTTTGCTTCTGTTCGTCTATTGTTGTCACGGGTGTGACAACTCTGGCTGCCCGAAGTTAGGGAGAAAAAAATCCTGTGCCCGTTTCAAAACTCCTCCAGTCTTGAGCTTTCCCGAGAACAGGGACTTCATTGTTCTCGCTCGATCCTACCCATGTGACCATTTTCGATGGACATTCTGTTTCCGTCCGTTTACTCCTAGGTGGCGCTTTATCTAGGTTGGTGTCTTAGCTTTTTCAGACTAGGGCAGTCTGGTCGCCACATGTTAAAAGACTTAAAAAAAAGGATACGTAAAATATGGCTCCTTGAGTTATTCACGTTTCAAGCTCAAGTATAGTTTTTTCTCGAGTCTGTTAGATTAAAAAAACATACAACTCATCACCCCGAGCAAAGCAATCATTTCAAACGCATTTATAGAACTAAATATAGAGGAAAAATGCATTTTACTGCCAAATTCCAATAGAGCATACCATTTTTTTCGTTGATGAACTTTTCCGATGCACTGCAATAACGAGCCCTGCAATTTTACAAATGTTTGAAAAATGTAAACAAAGCAGCTTTCGGTACGTTTCAAATCAATCCAATATTCAACGTGCGGTATTTGCTTGTAAAGTATGACTCAACCCGTTTGTTCTCTGACTACGATCCAGTTTGAAGTATTGAACACAGTCGTTTAAACAGCTTCGTATTCGGTCGAATTGTGGCATGAAGCAGCGTATACACGAGCTGCCATGCCGCTTCTGCGCGAATAATAAAACATAAACAGTCGACAGAGTTTACACAAGAACATAAATTTAAAAAAGAATAACGTTTTACGCAAACATTTTTGTTTTACTTTATCTTTCTCTTCATTTGGTTTCTTTATTTGTACAGTGATGTTTTGTTATTATCATTATTTACTGCGCCTTCCTTTCCATTGAATGTAGTCGTGTAACCACTGCTTAGCATCGGTGCCGGGTATTTTGCGCAAAACGTCATCCGGCAACTTTGTAGGTTATCCATGGGAGCTCCACTGCGCGTGCAATTGAAACCTGCATCGAGTTAAGAAAAGACTGGCTGACGAAATCCGAGCACGGTGTGTTGGCAGCCGTAGTACAATTGTGCATGTGCAGCATATTTGTTCGGTAGTTGCAAGTTCATCGATTTCCAGCTACGCCAGCTAGCTCGGGAGCACGTTGTTATTATACACATTTTAAGCTAGCACCATTAATTGCTCTACATTGCTACAATGAACAACATTAGCACCGACGAGATGACGCGGCTGCCGGAGACGATAAATTTTCCCGCAGAGGAGGAAAAAGTGCTCGCGTACTGGCAGACGGAGAAGGTGTTTGAGAATTGTCTGAAGCAATCGAAGGGTAAACCCAGGTAAAGTTGTTGTGCCGTGTAGTGTCGAATCTTTAGCTAATGGTGGCGTTTTAATCTCCAGATACACGTTCTACGATGGGCCACCGTTTGCTACTGGTCTGCCACACTACGGGCACATTCTGGCCGGTACGGTAAAGGACATAGTGACGCGCTATGCGCACCAGCAAGGTTACCACGTGGAACGTCGGTTCGGTTGGGATTGTCATGGGCTGCCGGTTGAGTACGAGATTGACAAGACGCTGAACATCCGCGGACCGGACGACGTGGCAAAGATGGGCATCAAGGCGTACAACAACGAGTGCCGGAAGATTGTGATGCGGTACGCGAACGAGTGGGAACAGATCGTGGGTCGGATGGGACGGTGGATCGATTTCAAGAACGACTACAAAACGCTTTACCCGTGGTACATGGAGTCCATCTGGTGGGTGTTTAAGCAGCTGTACGCGAAGGGTTTCGTATACCAGGGTGTGAAGGTGATGCCATACTCGACCGCTTGTACGACGGCCCTGTCGAACTTTGAATCGGGTCAAAACTATAAGGAGGTAACGGATCCGGCCGTGTTTGTGTCGTTCCCGCTGGTCGGTGATAAAGATGGTGCGGCACTGGTCGGCTGGACGACCACACCGTGGACGTTGCCCTCTAATCTGGCCTGCTGCGTACATCCGGAGCTGGTGTATGCAAAGGTCCGTGAGACGAAGACGGGCAAGGTGTACGTGATGATGGAGTGTCGCATAGAGTCGCTGCTGAAGGGACCGGAAAATTACACTGTGCTCGAAAGTTTCCCCGGTTCGAAGCTGGCGGGTTTACGGTACGAGCCACTGTTTGACTATTTCCGTAAGTACGAGAGTGTGGGCTTCCGTGTGCTTACGGATACGTACGTAACGGAGGAATCTGGTACGGGAGTGGTTCACCAGGCACCGTACTTCGGTGAGGACGATTACCGCGTGTGTCTGGCGAATGGAGTGATCAAGCGTGATCAGGAGATCGTCTGTCCGGTTGATGCGAGCGGCAAGTTTGTCGAGCCAGTGGCCGATTTCGCTGGTCTGTACGTGAAGGATGCGGACAAAGCCATCATCAAGCTGCTGAAGGAGCGTGGCCGACTTGTGCTTGCATCGCAAGTGAAGCACAACTATCCGTTCTGTTGGCGATCGGATACCCCACTCATCTATAAGGCCGTTCCGTCCTGGTTCGTGCGAGTGGAGCACATGAACAAGCAGCTGCTGAACTGTAGCTCCCAGACCTACTGGGTGCCGGAGTACGTGAAGGAAAAGCGATTCGGCAATTGGCTGCGGGATGCGCGTGATTGGGCCATCAGCCGTAACCGGTACTGGGGCACACCGATCCCGCTGTGGATTTCGCCCGATGGCAAAGAGATCGTGTGCATCGGTAGTATCGATGAGCTGGAACGTTACTCGGGCGTTCGTGTGACCGATCTGCATCGGGAGAGCATCGATCACATCGAAATCCCGTCGGCTGTTCCGGGGAATGCACCGTTGCGCCGCGTACCGGAGGTGTTCGATTGTTGGTTCGAATCGGGTTCGATGCCCTTCGCCCAAAGTCACTATCCGTTCGAGAATCCGGCCGAATTTATGAACAACTTCCCGGCCGATTTTATTGCGGAGGGTATCGATCAGACGCGCGGTTGGTTCTACACGCTGCTCGTTATCTCGACCGCGCTGTTTAACAAGGCGCCGTTTAAGAATCTGAACGTCACGGGGTTGGTGCTGGCGGCCGATGGTCAGAAAATGTCCAAGCGCAAGAAGAACTATCCGGACCCGATGGAGGTGGTCAACAAGTATGGTGCGGATGCGTTGCGCCTGTATCTGATCAATTCGCCGGTCGTGCGTGCGGAGAATCTCCGGTTCAAGGAGGAGGGCGTGCGGGACATCATTAAGGACGTGTTCCTGCCGTGGTTTAATGCGTTCCGCTTCCTTTTCCAGAATGTGGATCGATTCCAGAAGGAGGAAGGTATACGGTACCGGTACGATGCGGGACGACACGCCGAGAAGCGGTCCACCAACGTGATGGACGTGTGGATTATCTCGTTCAAGGAATCGTTGCTTAAGTTCGTCACGGAGGAGATGAAGGCGTACCGGTTGTACACGGTTGTGCCACGGTTGACCAAATTTATCGATCAGCTTACGAACTGGTACGTGCGCATGAACCGTAAGCGTATAAAGGGCGAGTACGGTGTAGAAGATTGTTACCACGCGCTCGACACGCTGTACGACGTGCTGTTGGCGATGGTGAAGATGATGGCCCCCTTCACACCCTATCTGACCGAGTTTATGTATCAGCGGCTGCGGCTGCTGTCGAGCGAACCGATGGACGGTAGTGTCCACTATCAGATGATGCCGTCCTCGAACGGGCGCTACATTAATGTGCCAATCGAACGTGCCGTGGCACGGATGCAGGCGGTCGTCGAGTTGGGTCGTGTGATGCGCGATCGACGCACGATGCCCATCAAGTACCCGCTGACGGAGGTGATCGTGGTGCACCAGAGTGAACAGTATTTGGCCGATATCCGTTCGCTGGAAGCGTTCATACTGGACGAACTGAATGTGCGCCGCATAACGCTAAGCTCCGAGCGGCAACGGTATGGTGTGACGATGCGTGCGGAAGCCGACCACAAAACGCTGGGTGTTCGGCTAAAGAACGACTTTAAGCAGGTGCTCGGTGCGATCAAGCAGCTGTCCGATGACGATATTACGCGTCAGCTTGCCCAAGGCCACTTTGAGATTGCGGGCCATCGGGTAGAGCTGGAGGAGATCCGCCTGATCTACCAGTTTACCGGTGGTAACGAATCGTTCGAAGCGCACAGCGATAATGATGTGCTCGTACTGCTCGATATGACACCGAACGAGGAGCTGATGCGCGAGGGTACGGCCCGCGAGATCATTAACCGCATTCAGAAGCTAAAGAAAAAGGCTAAGCTTATCCCGACCGATCCGGTCCTGATCTACTACACCGTGAGCGGTGGTGACAGTGAGGTACGCAGTGTTGCTGAAAGTCATCGCAACTTTATCGTTGGCACGGTAAAGTCACCGTTCGTGCCGTACGGACCGGAAGCTGCCTCGAAACCGGTGCTGATCGAAGAGTCGCAGGAGCTGAAAGGAATCACCCTTACCATTACCATCTGCTCGCCGCAGGATCGTGAGATGCCGGCCGTTCCTTGGGTTAATTTACAGCTCGATGAGGCTCTTGTACCGCGTTATCAGTTGTCCACTGTACCACCGTCTCGAAAAGCTTCACTACTGCTAATGGGTCGCACCACTGGCAAACCACTCACGTACGATCAGTTGCGTCAGGAGGTGGAAACTCTTTTCGGACTGAAGGATATGGCGTTTAATGTGCTTGCTGGGACCGATGGTCGACGGTTGGATGCAGGCAGCTGTGAACCGAAGGTACTTCATCAGCAGACACTGTACGTGACGCTAGGGGAAAAATTACCTGCGACGGGCTGGACACCGTCCCGTATGCCCTTCGTCACGTTTCGAAACGTACAAACGACCGACGGACGAAGAACGACCGTGTTCGAAGAGAATCCGGTTGGTGTGAAAATATCGGTACCAGCACTATAAGTGTTTGCGCGGATATGGACTGTTTGGATATGGATTGCAATGACATTGTGTCACGCAAAGCAAGTAGGAACTAGATGTTTTGTTTACCTTTTCTTTTCCCCTATTGCTCTGAATTGGAATGAAAATGCTTAATATGAATTTAAGAATGAATTAGATTAATAAAGAAATACCACCCGATCCTGATGCAACTCTAGTTGGACGCTTAGTAAGTTTGTTTAGCATTTTCCGAATGGTTTACCCACGCGCTAAAAATGTAGAATGGTAAGGAATGATGTGAAGGTAAAAAAAAATGTAAACGATGTGAATGTGCCACCTCTGATCTCTGGGATGATCGGTCGGATAGAGCGATAGGATTGCGGCCCGATAAGGATTGGGGCAAGTGATTAGCTTAATCACCGCCCGGTACTAATGAGAATCAATCATCGCGTCATTAGCGTGAGATAGTAGCAGCAAACGTGCTTCGCATGGTTGGAATTGATGCGGGCTTGCAGATTAATTGCATGTCAAGCATGGGTGGGATGGTGGCTGAATGGCTGCCGATCGTTGAGAGATAATGCAATTACTGGGAGGCATTGCGTGTAGGGGAATTCCTCCAGTATATCTAGAGCTGCACGAGGGAGCTGGAATGCATGTACTGTTTGAATACCATTTGCTGCAGCTATAAAATTGTTCGCATTGACAATAGATATTTATTAAAAATTGGATTAATCAATGTGTCGATATAACAACATATTGCTTCAAGTTTTAGGTGGGGTAAAGCAACTTTTGATGGCAGAAATTTGCATGCTACTTTGTATTTACGATTGGTATGTAGGTATCAAAAACAGGGTTTGTTTCAGGCGATGCAAATACATGCAGCACTTGGGTACAGAGATGCGTGCACCATAGTTAATATCAATTGGCTATTGCTATTCCACTAACGAATAAAACGAATTTTGTGCACTCTTGGCTGTATGTTTTCTTTGGTCATACGACCATTTTAAGCCGAATGTGTAGACTTATATGTATTAAGAAAATAATTATTTACAGCAATACGGCCAGACTGTTCTACATGAATAAAAAAAAAAAATTACTGGACAAATTAGCATCGTCATTCCTGTCCTCACCTTGCTTACAGAACATTCCATCACAGCAACGATGAAATGCTTCAAAGACAGTTAGTACCTGGTGAAGGATAGATAATTTATAGATAATTATATTCATATTGTGGGGCGTCCCGGTGGAATATACGATAGCGGCGCCCGACTTCACACGGCAGGACCAGGGTTCGAATCCCGTCGGACCGCCTCCCCGTAGGCAGGACTGACTATCCAGCTACGGGTAAAAATAAAGTCACAGAGAGCTAGCAATAACAGGCCAAGACCTCACGAAGTTGTAGTGCCAAAGAAGAAGAAGAAGATATTCATATTGTTGTCGAAAGTAATTATGTATAATAGTACTAGGGGCGGCCCGGTGGTGATGCGACAGCGGCGCCGGTCTTCACACGGCAGGACCGGGGTTCAAGTCTCATCTGGGCCGTTCCCCCATAGTGAGGATTGACTAACCAACTATGCGGTATCAATTAGTCTAGTAAGCCAGAAATGGCAGGCATGACCTAAGAGGTCGTAAGGCCAAGAAAGAAGAAGAAGAAGAAGTACTAGCTTTCTAGCCTGCTAGCTTTCTGTGACTTAGTTATACCCGTAGCTGGATAGTCAGTCCTGTGTACGGGGAGGCGGTCCGCCGGGATTCGATTCGATTGCTTCTCGAAAACACTTTAAAATATTTCATCTGCGTGTCTTAAATTAAGCAGCATCTGCTCATCGCAGTTATAACAGGATCCATTTTCGTACCCGTCACGCGCGAGTTAACGGAACTGTAGCTTCGGATTTGAAATAAAGACGAATGCTTCTATCTTCTACGACGGCTAGGCAGAGAGTGATTTTATTTCTATGCTTTAGAGGATTGGAATGGAAATGTATCTAGGAAGGATATTATGTAAAGGATCGTATGGATCTTTACGATCTGCATCCAGTACACAGTCAGTCGGCTTCCCGGATGGTTCTTCTAATGTTTATTCTAAGGATCTCGTCCAGATCTGCTGTCGTTAGAACGAATGTTGTAACAGGTTTGTTAACTGGCGCATTCAATCCCACCTTTATACTAATCCTAGGACATTCTGAAGACATGCCAATAGACAACGTGTATACTCCGGTATCCCATCGAACATGTCTTTGGGCAATTGCTCCGCTTCCTCTTCGGTGGAAATCAGTAATTTGTTTGCGCATCACTTCAAACACCTTTTTGTTGATCCATCCCGCTCTACTGCTCCTCTTCTCGGGTGTCGGGCTCGGGACTAGTCGGCTCCTCGGGACTAAATCAACGCACACTCGGTGCACATCGATGAACAGTTGGTGTTCACCGTACTTTGCCAGCTTAAGAGCTCCCTGTTAGCTGGTTCCAATGACATCGCTTCTTCCACACTTATTGTCGCCAGGGAGGCGATTGCTCCTGTATTAATTCGCCTTTTTACTAGATCGGTTGATGCTCTACTGCTCTACGGCTCAACACTTCCTCGAGTTTCTGTGATCAGGGACCTTGGGGTCTGGTTGCATGACAAATTCTCCTTGGAACCGCGGTTTTCCCAGAGCAATCCATGTAATGATAGGACTATTACGAATTACGAATATTGGCTAATGAATAGGCAGATAGTAAATTTGCAAATTAAGTGACCATCCTAAAGCTCTAGCTAAAACTCTAAACTTTACATCAGATCACAGTGTCCCAGTCAAGGCAGATGCATGCTTAGCGCCGGTATTCAATCTGCTATGGGAATGAATAATATGCATTTTTCTTGTTGAACTTTGTGCGTGGGAACACAGAACTGTAACAAAACCAACCAGAAAGGCCTATTAAGCAATGCAACGTTGTGCTTAATATGTCTATTTATTGTTCATATCGTTTTCAACAATAATTTTAGAGCAAAGAGAATGGAAAAAAGATACTGCTAGGGCGAGACTTGGTTAATTAAGAATGGGTGCAGAAATTGAATTGAGTACCATGCAGATCGGGTTACAAACATTAAATAAAAACGATCACACTGGTAAATATTTGTACCTCACAATTCTTGCTCTGCATGTGATAAGCGTAAAATGTTTGCGAATGTTGTTAATTCTCTACCCCAAATAAAGTGACCCAATTTTAAACTTGACAACCACTTTCCATTCCGTTAATGTCTGCTGCTGGGAAGGAAATGGGTGGGAGATATTTATACACATTGCCTTTAATTAATCATCCGCGCTGACTGGACACTATTTCATACACAACTGGTGACAGCGATCGTAACGTTTGAGGGTGCTGATGAAATAAATATGCCGTTCGTTGCAATAAACGCGTACATTCAACAGTGGCGGTCGAGCCGATGGGTTATGATGAGTATTGTGTTTCACTTCCTTTAGGTCATTTCCTTGTTGGCATCAGCGTCACGTTTCCGTCTGGCTGGGTGCGTATGGAACGTTTCGATGAAAGTACGCTGGCAACATTTCATCCGATGACCTTGTCGAAACACGATAACGGCTCCGCTAATAAGGCAAACGAGTTAACAAAAGTGCAACACTGCACACGTACACTAGCTCGGAACAAATATGTTGCATTCTCCTGTCGCTGTTACACGTTGGCACAAAACCGGTGCGGTTTCCGGTGAAAAGTCAAGCGGCTTAAGCGCTTATATGTTTGATAAGGTAATCGATGATGCGGAGTACACGGGGTATTGCGGTAGAATTTAATTTCAACTCTATCCGTACCAACACATTAGCCAAATCAGGACAAGCGTTTAGTAGCGTGCTGTGTGTGTGTCTGTGTGTGTGTGACTTTGTGTAGGTCAACAAGGATTGAGGCAACCTATCCGGTCAACCTGACCGGTTGACCGGTTGCGTATCAATAAAATAAACAGATCGCACAATTAATCCCTACCGAACCGCGTCAATGTCGTACAAAGTGGGCATTTTTCAACCTCAATCGCGAACAACCATCCCGTCGGTGCGGTTGACGAGAGAGCGCTGAATAGGAATTGATGATGTTCGTAAGCCACTGGTAAACAGAATCGATCAACCAAACAGCCTCTCCACCCTTTCGGGAGTTTACACGGGACAATGTATTTGAACAGCTGGCAAGGGTGGCAAAAACTAAACAAATGGGCACGCGAAATGCATTCCATTGTTGGGCAGTTGTGGTACATTTGAGGTTTCAAAATTCGGTTAAACGCTAATGCATGCAAATTAGATTGATTGTGTTTGTAATGGGTAACGCGGATTAGACATCCGTTTGCTGGTGCTTTTGCATACGAAATGGGACAGCAGCATGCGCGCTGCTGTTTTAGTAATGATTATTCTTCGTGGTAAACAGTTTGCTCAATGGTGCTTCTATTCGATAAATAATTGATACTTCTCTGCCAACGTGTTGTAATTTTAAAAGTGTAAACATGCATCTAAACGATCATATAAAAGCAGCTTTCTTTCCGTTTAGGATCAACATTTTGCGTCTACAAAATGTATGTGATAGGTATTCTTGCTCTGCTACTGGCGTTAGGCCACACCATCCAAGGAATTGATCCGAAACCGTCACCCAAAGGTCCTTTACCAAAAGCGAAGTTTGATTGGTGGGAACGGGGCAATTTCTATCAAATCTATCCACGATCGTTCAAGGACTCTGATGGCGATGGAATTGGTGATCTGAAGGGTAAGTTGCTGTGCGGATTTTCTCCTACTATTTGTACCATTTGTACTGTTGACCATCCTCCAGGTATTACGCAAACGATCGACTACCTGAAAGCGATCGGAATCGATGGCGTTTGGCTATCGCCAATCTTCAAGTCTCCGATGAACGATTTCGGGTACGATATCTCGGACTTTTACGCCATCCAGGAGGAGTACGGTTCGATGGAAGACTTCGAGGAGTTGGCGGCTAAATGTTCTTCAATAGGTTTGAAGCTAATCCTGGACTTTGTGCCGAATCATTCGAGTGACGAGCACGAACACTTCCGGCTGTCGGAGGAGGGAATAGAACCGTACCGGGACTACTACATCTGGCATTCGGGTGTGGTGGATGCGAACGGTACGCGGCACCCACCATCCAACTGGATCAGTGTGTTCCGGGGCAGCGCATGGCAGTGGAGCGACAAGCGCCAGCAGTACTATCTGCACCAGTTCCAGAAGAAGCAACCGGACCTGAACTATCGCAATCCGGCGCTGGTGGAAGAGATGAAGAATGTGATGCGATTCTGGCTGAACAAGGGTATTGCTGGGTTCCGTATCGATGCGTTACCGTATCTGTACGAAAGTGAGGAAGTGGATGGTCGCTACCGGGACGAACCGCGCTCGGGATTGGTTTCGGACGATCCTGACAATCCTGCCTATCTGACGCACACGGAAACGAAGGATCAACCGGAAACGTACGAGATGGTACAGCAGTGGCGTGCGGTGGTGGATGAGTATACGGCACGGGATAACTTTACCCGCATCATACTGACGGAAGCTTACACGGCGTTGGAAAACACGACACGCTTTTACGGAACACCGGCAGCACCTGGTGCTCAGATACCGTTCAATTTCCAGCTCATTACGCTGCTGACAGTGAACAGTACGGGCAGTGATTTCGTTAGTGCGGTCCAGAGTTGGCCCAGAGCAATGCCACGGGGAGCGATAGCGAACTGGGTGCTCGGAAACCATGACAACAGTCGTATAGCGACTCGGCTCGGTGTTGCACGGGCTGACCTGTACAATATCGCACTTCAGACACTGCCGGGTATTGCGGTGACGTACTACGGTGAGGAGATAGCAATGGAGGATCAATGGATCTCGTGGGAAAACACGATCGATCCGGCGGCATGTAATGCGGACCCGGAAACTTACATGCTGTACTCGCGAGATCCGGTCCGTACACCGTTCCAGTGGAACAATGGTACGAACGCCGGTTTTTCAAATGCTTCGCACACCTGGCTACCGGTGGCCGATGGGTACAAGGAGTTGAATGTGGCCGCCCAGTTGCTGGCACCGCGTAGCCATCTGAAGACGTTCATGCAGTTGACCAGCTACCGGAAGCGACGTCTACTGGCTGAAGGTGACTTCAATTTGCAGCTTGTTGGAGCGGACTTGGTGCTGTACAAGCGAACCGTACCGCGGGTGGGCTATGTGGTGGTTGCGTTAAACTTTGGAGCTGAACCTGCGGAACTTCCGCTGGCTAAGGTATTTCCGGGCACGGGTGAACGTTGGCTGAAGGTGGTCGCTAGTTCGCTGCAGGTGAAGCCAACATCCGGAACGTGGATCAATGTGCGGTTGTTCAAGCTAGCGCCCAACTCCGGTATTGTACTGGAGCGCGTTACAGGACGCAATGATGTTGTGGCTTAACGAGGAGAACTCCGTAACATTCTAAGGTGATATGGGTAACGGGTAGAATAGAATAGTAGCTAGACACGCAGCTAGTCGGCTGAACTGAGTTTTTATTTGCGAAGGAATGTAGCTGCTACATGTATCTGTCAATTTTGTTGCAAACCATGAAGGAAACTGAGTGTCCATCGTGTAGCGAGCGAGACGTGAGTGCCATTTCGATAACTCACTGGAAGTGTGCGCTATCCACAAGGATGCTGGGTGAGTTCCACAGTTCTCACTTTTTCACTATTTTCATCGTCATCTGTTCAGGTTTTATCTCAGCGTCCTTTCGTGTGGTACAAAACATGCATTTCACGAACATGGGCAAAACTTTGTTTATTTTCCAAAATCAATAACCGAGAGAGCGAGAGTGTGTACGGTCATATCCACTCACTTTGGTGAGTAAAGGCAATGATTCGTCCCCCCGTCTAGTGAGAAGAGATGCTGCTCGCAATCGCATCATTTGCTCAGACTCCACTGTTGAGATTGATAGCGCCTATTGTTCCCAAACGGTTTCTGTGTACGGCTGTCGCCATGCCGCTCGTTCGGGTTCGGTTCCGTTCGGTTTGTCAGTGAGAGTTTGTCCGCAATACCGACAGGATCGTCGTTTTAGTTCGAATGAAAAAATCGCTACCAGCGGCGCGTGTACGGACAGTGCGACAGTGCGTACCAGTGTGTGTCCGGTTGCGGGGTGCGGGGACGTCCCATACCCGCCGTGGTGTCACAGCCAGCCGTTCGTTCGGGTTCGTGTAAGCGTTTCGAGGTGTGCGTCCCCTTTGGTGACACGCGCGTTCCGCAAAACAATCACGGTGGCCATGCACGAGCGGAAACCGATTGATTAGGAAGCGACCGTACACCGTATGACAGTTATTTGTTTGGTAGTCTTGATTCGCTGCTGTCAGGCATGGCCCACTCCCGGCTATCGGGTACCGTCCTAGTGGTCGCCTGTACCGGTTAATCGGAATCGGTGTGTGATTGAAGCCTACCGAAGGCAAGATTGATATGTAGAAATCGTGCTGAAGTTGATGCTTTCGGTTGTGGCTGCTCCGGCAGGAATCGGTACGGCGCAGTTGCAATATCGGTGTGCTTTAACGCGTTTGTTTGAGAGGCAAGATGAATTGAAACGAGGCAGTGGAATATAAACGCACGTATCGACCGTACGTGACAGTTGAGTTGGATTTATTGATCGTGCGTGAAATTGCTCACACTGGTAGTATCTGGCAGTGGAGCAATAGTGAGAGAGAGAGATAGAGAGAAGGAGAGAAGGAGAACGGGTAGAGAGACGGAGTATCTATCACCTGCCAACCTCACCAATACCCAAAAACCAACACACCCACCGATTGATCTTGCGTGGGTTTGCTATCACGTGGCACATGGACTACGGACTACACGGCCCCGGGAAGGAGATGCTGTGTGTCTGTGCGTATTCACAATTGCTAATGGACGATTGTCCATTGCCCGGTGTCCATTAATCGCCTCAAGTAGTTCCATCGGGCACGAGTGGGTCGATCGGTTGAGACCGCTCGATGCTTATCTGTGTGGCAGCATGGATTTCCCGTAAAGCCTAATCGGAACCCGATCTACCCTCCCGCAGTGGCTGACTTTTGGAATACGTTGAATGATTTTCGATTTTCCGAGTCTTCGCTTTTGATTGGATTTTCGTTTTCCGCCTAACCATACCAAGGGTCACTTGGAAGTACGGAGACCGGCCGTGTAGATGAGACGCGAGTGGGTGATAAATTAATTAATTTCCACCCAGCAACGGCCGCCCTTCCCTTGCTGAATGGTACTGAATCTCGATTTCCTAGCAAGAACCACAGCGAGGATCCGAATTCCGGTCTCCCGCGAGGAGGGAAGCACTTGGACGTTGGGGCCGGATCATTACGTACACTATCCGCTTCAAGGAAGCAATATCTTCAGAGCTCCAGTTTCTACAGGCAGAAACAAGGGAATCAAGAATCAAGGAAACTTCAGCTTGGTTGCTCCCCTATTTTTGGTAAATTCACCACGCTCAAGTCTCTAACATCACGCGGTGCCACGTGGTAGTGTTAGCGCGCGAGGGTAGAAAACTTTGTTGCCAGCCCCCCCGCCCCCAGTTCGATCCATCCATCGTCCGGCATCGGCCCCCGTGCCCAACTAAATAGTAGTGAAACACGCGCGCGCGAAACAAGTTAGCAAGTGGCGGAGTAAAAACCCAAAAATTCACCAGGTGTTATTTACACGTCAACGCACGTTTCCGTGTTCGGTTCATGGCGCGTGAAGGACGTTAACGCCATTGCCACCGAAAATCCTGCACCTGTGCGTGTGTTTGTATGTGTGTGTGTGACGGGGGGGAAGAACAGTGAATTGAGCCTTCTGAGTTGCTCACACGTGACGGAGTGGCGTAAACCCGCTGTTCCGCAATTTGCGCTATGTTTTCGTGATCGTCTTTTGTGTCCGCGGACACACAAAAATGGTGCAGAAAAATGTGGTGTATGCGCGTGAAGTGAAACGAGTGTGCCGTTGTGAGTCGAGCATATGTGTGATGTGTTTTGGCAGTAGCAGTCCAGTGCAATCAGTGCGAGTTCTTTACGGGAGAAAATTCTCGTGTCTTCCCTCTGTTTCTATGTTTTAGCGTTACCTGCATCTCAGCGATGTACATCTGGTGTGGTGCTTTCCCTGTCTGGTGCCCTTATGGCAGTGTAGCGTCCGGAAAAGTTCTTCAATCATCGCAACAAAATTGTGTTACAGTGTAGAGGTGTTCTGTGAAGGCAAGCAAAGCGAAGCAGTAAGCAAAAAAATAAAGCAGAAAGGAAAGCAATTAGCCCAGTGGTGGAAAAGTGGATAAAGGAAAAGATAGTAATTATGTGCATCAAACTGTGCCCCGGTACAGTGGGCATCGGGAGGCCAGTGTGGAAGGTGGGAAAGCGGAAGCGTTCGTCGTTGGCGCTGCTGGTGCTGTTGGTCCTGTGTGGATTGTCCGCTGCCACGTTTGTTGGTGGTACGAGCAACGGAAAGGATGGCGAATATGAAAACAGTAAGCAAGAGTTTCATGAAACTTGTTTTTTTTTTATTTTCTTGCGATCTTTCGTTAAGTTTTTGCGTCGGTAAAATTATATGTTATCAGGTAGTAACAGTTTAATTTAATTTAATTGTGTCACGGTGAAGAAGTGTTTAATGAGCGGATAATGATGATGGTTCGATATTTACTAGAAATGAATAATTCCTCTAGCTGTGTGTTTGCTCTGCATTGACTGAGAATCAGATAACACCGGAAAGTATGCAATCAGGATTTCAAGATTCTTAGTAGCTATTTAAAATAGGTAAACTGAAATAGTTGTACCTTTTTTAAATTTTGTAGTAAGAAGATTTACAACTTACAAGGATTTATAAAAGCAATACAAAGGTCGTGTTGTCATCCTTATGGTAGATCGGTAAAGCGTCTGGATTTTATCCGTGTGGCAGCTACATTAAACTGAGTAAAGATTATGCTTCATTCATGACTGACTCTGTGCTACATCAAATAACGATACTTAATAACATGTGATCGACCCTATTTTCAATCACTCAGTCAAGTCAGAAAGTATGCAATTACTATCGTTAGACCAACGTGGTATTCTAGGGCTTCCTTCAGTTAACTTTGTTCCAAAGAGCATTAAATTAGATGAATTGTCTGCTTCAGCAACAAAACTGAAATAAAAAACCAATTGTTTGACAATAGTGATTTCTTTTTATGATTTAACACAGGGTGTCTACTTCCAGGGACATATTTTGTTAATAATAACTAGTTTTGGGTTTGTCCTGGTGGATAGCAGCGCCGATTTTCACACGGCAGGACCCGGGGTTCGAATTTCGTCCGAGCTGCCTAATAGTATGCATGAAAAACTATCCAGCTACCGGTAATAACTAAGTTAAGGAAAGGAAATAAGTTAAGGATAAATAGTTTTAATATAGAGTCAAGAGAAGAAGCAGAAGTTTAGTATTTTTTTATAAAAATTGAATCACATGACTCACATCACGTACCAAAGCGGAAAAACTTCAATCTTTTCTGTGCTCTTATTTATTTTATAATGGTGTTCAACGGTGTCGTTTGATGCTTGAAATATTATAGGGATATTCCTGAAACGTTTCTCAAATATCTAATACCGTACTTAAGAAAATTATTATTCCCCAAAATCTTGGCTTTAGAGGTAGAGTTCACCTCTAAAAAGACAAGTGCAAGGAGAAGGAAATGGGAAGCAAAATTTATAATCTTGTTGAATGCACTATTTCAGCATACTTCGAGACTTAGTTTCTCCGGTCACTTGAACCTCCCCTCCCCATTACCACTTGCCCTAAACTTCTGGGACAGCTTTGTCTCACTAACCGCTACTTTTGAAAGTCAAAAAAGAGGATCCCTCCAACAGGGAGAAGAAAAAAAAACACATCCCAAAACAAAATAACTGACCTGAACTGGTCGTTTGCGTACGTAATGTAATAATGCAAAGTGGCTTGCTTCACAGCAGTCGAGTGCGCTCAACAATACGTGCCCGTGCTGTGCCAAGCGTATCGCGTCCGAAATGGTTCGTAGGGATACTCCCTTATTTCATGCCAGCACCGGCTCCAGCGTATGTGTCTGTGAGGGAGCTGCTTTTTGAAGCTAACCACGTTGCTTCAACCACGTGGTGAACATCGAGCGACATAACTTTCCGTATCAGTGCCATGCGGAACATGTCCCCCCACCCTAGTGTCTCTATTCAGCAGTGCACCACCACCCGTGGAACGGGAGTTAGTGTTGTGGGTTTATTTCAATTTTTACAACCCACTGTTCAGAACCGGTCCTACCACCATCCACTTCTCACGGCTTCTGTCAAAGGTCAACTCTTTTTCGGCCACCGGCGTGTTTGCGGGGTTATAGGTCTGGGTCTCTGTGCGCGTTGTGTGCGTACGATTAAGTGGATTGTTGTGCGGATCCAGGGCCAACGGTTTGGTGAATGTAAATTTGTAGTCTATTTCATTTTGTCCCATCGAAACGGTTCTTCTCACACCGCCCTCGGGCCACTCGGCAAACATTGGCGCCTTCTGTGCGGTGCGGGCACACACAGCAAAGCTTCCTCCCTAGACAGGCTGTGCGCAGGAGAAGGGTGGAAGCAATCAACGGAAGAAGTTGGTGCGTAATACGGTATGCAAACACGGACCAAAACATGGAAGTACGAAGCCATAAAATGGTGATTCTAGCTCTACGGATGCTGTACCCTGCTTTTTGTACCGCTTTTCCTACCGGTGGTACCCTTACCAATTGAAATGAATCTCGTGAGCGTGATTCTGGGTGGCTTCTGGTGGGCACGTAATAGGGTGTTCCTGGTGGCCAACCTCTCGGGTACCGCTCGGGCACTCGGAAGCTTTCGTTCTGTAGAGCAAAAACGGTGCAAATGGAAAATAGAGTTCTGGGAAAGCATTCTACCCAGACGCAAAAACTGAAAGCTCGACCCGGGGTTGGAGCCGTAACAAGTCGACGCAGCTAAGGCAAACGGTTTACAGGATTAAAGTGGCACGCGAACAGTAGGCACGAACGCATGTAAGAGGGTATAGACCTCCGAAAAAAAGCACATCCCTCGGTATGCCATTATGTATGCGCTACATTCATGGGAAGAGACGATTCTTTTCCATTCTTCTATTCTACTGTCTTCTACCCGCTACCAATGGGGATAGGCGGCCAGGAAGATTCCCGGTACCGTTTGCTGGCTTGTTGAAAGTATCGGACCGGCGAGCATGCACAATAAACCCGTACCGGAAGGTGTAGGAAACAATGGAAAAAGTTAGCTGCCGGTCCCGGCAATAGGCCATCTTGGAGCACGCCCGACGAGCGCTCGATCGTAGGCTACTGATTAAAACAATTGGATTATTCAGTTGCAGGGGCAGTGCGCTTCGTGTAGACACGATGCGGAAGTTGTTAGGATTCACTTGTATAGTGTGTTGCAGACTGCAAGGGGCATTTCATCCGGCGAATGCCCGCTGTGTTGGTGACTGTGTGCGCACGTAGGTGTCAAGCAGTGGGGAATATTTTTATTCGCATCCCTACGCCCTAGGGAAGCGTCCGATGATTCTCCCGCAGAGTAAGTTTATTGCCAACGGCTAACCGAACTCCAGGTTCCAAACCTCGTACATGATGAATATTGGGCGTTGGGAGATTGTTTTTTTTGGCTCCCCCCTAAGGGAGTAAATTTAATGCTTCATATAGAAGAATGTATTTGGTACTGTGCCTGGCAGTCGAGTCGACCGAGCCGAGAATGGGAATAGTCTGGAATTCTTGTACCGGTAGACATTATGCCCAGTTCCCTTTGCTTCCGGAGCTGGTGTGCAGGCATTAGAATCGAAATTGTGCATGCATCGGCACCATTTTCCATCAGTGTAGGGCCTCGGTGAATTTCCGAGTAAGCTTTGGTAATGAGTTGTAATAATGATGGTAACGAGCTTTACCCGTACCGTCGGCTCATGTCGGGTGAATGCTGACCGACGCCACACGCCAAATCGACAAATCTCTGCTCACCCGGAAAGATATGGCGATTGCTTATCGGGTTGCGCTATTCCGGAGCCTGGAAACCCGCATCAGTGAGACATTGTTGCTGAGTGGACGAATGGGTTGAGCTTGTAGCAGTTTAGGTTGATTTAACTTTTGCATTCAAACCAGAACATGCTGTTGGGAAAAAACATAATATGTTTTCAATGGCTCTGGTATTTAGGTCAGTTAAATATCGATATTTACATAAGGGTTTCACTTCGTACGGTACATTGGAGCAAATGCTGATAAAAGCTCTATCAAAATAGACTTTAGTTTGAAAAGTTTACTGAGCAAATGAATAACTTCGCTTATCGTTTCCAGAACGTTTCTCGCAAGTTTTATAAAATGGTTTACTTACCTTCTTTCTAATAAATCTATACTTATAGAAAAGGGTGTTCTCATAAAAATGTTTTACAGAGGTGAAAGGTCCTGGCAACAAAAAGAAAGCTTGCTAAAAAGGTATCGATTTACACGAGGAAAAAAGCGGTCCACTTGAAATCTTACGGTCCACTTGCGTTGTAAACGTGTTCACATTAAGTTTTACGTCTTACTTTGGACCGCTTACACAACACAACGCTCGGTGTAAGGACGGTTACAGGATGGGAGTTCGTTTACACGTTAAGAATGAACCACTACCTAGGGAGAGAGAGAGAGAGAGTGAGAGAAAGAAAGAGAGAGTAGTCCCCGGTGGTGGTCGATAAATACACCTTTAAAAATTCATAATTCTTTGCGTACCCCGAGCGCGCGTGTTGATTGATGGATTTTCCTAGCCGTAAGAATCCATAGACTTGCGGTGCGTGATGCAAAACGGTTCGGTGGATTCTTATGCTCGTGTTCCATTTTACCGCGCACGCAAATAGCAATTCCACCGGAACTTCTCGGTTTATGCTGAACGAATGTCTGGGCATCAATCAAGAAGGAAAATGTTCCTTTCATACCATCATCAACTTTTTTTCCGCTTGTTGTTGGTTCCGATGAAAAATGTAAAAACGAGTAGCTTATCCAACTTTTCCTTCCCCGCAAGCGAACGAAGGCCTAATTTTAGAGGGGGGGGGGGGCAAATGTGTTGCAAAAGGGCACCGGAACAAGAGATCCCCCCGTGCTAAACGAGAAAAGTTTCATTGCTGCTTTGTTTCATTGCTTAGTCCAGTTTGATAGAACAGAATTGATGCTAGGGAGCGAGAGAGAGAGAGAGAGAGAGAGAGGACCTACAATTTTTTGGATAAAATAATAATGATTACTTATTTCACTCGGTAGCTAGTTTGTGTTTTGCTTCACGTTTTCTTCATTTTGTTGCCGCTATTGGGTCAGCATTTTTGTTGTTGTTTCTTTTGCTGTTCCATTCCGGTTCATATACTGGCACAGGATTCCAAATTTGCCGCACTATATAGCACTAGCCTGACCTGAAATGTTTGTCCTGACCGGTTGTCCTAGATATTTAGCCGGACGCTTGAATGTAGCTTTTTTTTGTTATCATTCGAGTATCTTTGGTGCTATACGTTAGGATGTGTCTGCTTGTTGGTTTTTTTTGCTTGAACTCTTGACGAATTTTTTCGCCCGTCCCAGCAAAGTAGCTCATCCTACAAATGGCACGAACAAATTTGAATATATTTTGTTGTTGTTGTTGATTCCTGCACGCATACTTTGGGCGTACATTTGCTTGTTAATATTTGCTGCTTCCTTCTGATTGCCTTCCGCTTTCCTGTCCGTACGGTCCGAGTTTTTCCGAAAGTTTAAAGAGTGAATAATGCGTTAGGCTTGTGGATGGTACGTGAAAGGTGAAGGTCAAGCAGCGTGTTCTCGTTCTCAACGTCGGCAACAATTCGAGCAGCAATTCTATGGCCACTTTCACGGGGTTGCCTTACGGTCAATTGATGATAATTTCTCTTTTTGAGCGAATTATTTTTGCGCTTGACTGTTGCGCAATATTAATTCGGTGCGCTATGGTTTGAGTGCTGTGGAGCAGCATAGAACGGCATCAGAAATTGTTCTGTTGTTTGCCAGCAGACTGGAACTGGAGTCCCTCTTTTGACGGGCTTACGGGCGAACAGCGTATGCGTGTAGCGACGTTTATAAAATCGAAGTCCTTGCAATGAATCTAGCAGGTTCGTTACGGTTAGAATGTAAAATTAATGAGATTTTTCTATGAAATATGTTAACAAAAGCTTAAATGCTATTATAGGGCGCCCACAAACGTATACCTCCACGTTACCTTCGTGGCAAGCAGGAAAATGGAATGTGCTTTACTGTGCTTTATATGTTAATAGGTTTCCGAGATTGAGGGAGATGGTTGCGTTATATTGAAGAGTTCAAATGAATAGAAGAAAAAATAAATTTCTCTATAATAAATCGAACACAAATGCTACATTTTAAGCCAGCAATACATCAGTCAAAGAAGACGAGTTCGATTTAAAAATGACTGTGTTTGTCATGTTTATGTTGTAATATAAAAGTTTATGAAGGAAATAGGGCAAATGTGACGTGACGTTTTTTCAGTGAAAATTAAAGAATATGAAACTCTCTACAATGATATGATATTTGATACGATAGCATTTTATAAAACTGTAAACTATTGAGTAAGTTTAATTAAAAAAAGAAGAAAGAAATGTAAGATAAAACTATAATACCTTTATTTATGCTTTTTTTATCCTGACGAATGTGCTGTCCTTCAAAACTATCTGTCCAGCTTTTTATCGTGGTGTTCTTTTAACCTTATGAGTGTTAACGTTAATAAATGTTCTGTAATATCGTTGTACAGAATTAGATCACGAATTTTATACGACGATAAACTAGACGGAATTTCAATTTCTCGAGCTAATTTGACTCGCGATTTAGGAGTTTTGCTAGATAGTAGGTTGACACTGAAAGATCACTACGAGTTAACTGTGTTGAAAGCGTTCCGTTTATTAGGCTTTGTTTTACGAGTAGACAAAGATTTTAAGGAAAAAAAGCCCTTTTTTGCACAAAAGTTAGACCAACAGTTGAATTCGCCAGCATTATTTGGATTTCATCACTGCAACATCGTTTCGATTCGGACTAGAATCTTTTCAAAACAGACGAATGAAGGCTCAGTGTATTTCATTCACATAAGCTGACCACCGGATTAATCGACGGCCCGTACATTCTTAGTAAATTCAACTATCAGGCTCCAAGCAGGTACTTCAGGACCCGACTAATTTTTCTATAAAGCATTAAGATTAACAGAAGTTAGTGCGAATGAACCTCTTCACAAACTGATTTTTGCATACAACAGTATCAATCACTCCTTACACAATATTAAAACAATTCTGAGTGGCATCGTTTAAAACGAAACTTTTTTTGTGCAAAATGTTGATTTATATTCTGGATGTTCTCTGTTGGTTGTTTATCTGTATTTGGTTATGTAGACCGCCTCAGGCCAGATAACTTTTTCGGCGAATAAATAAATAAATTAAATAAAACTAATGAAGGGTTTTTTTGTGGGAAAGAGAACAGACATAGAAAAAAGAATCACGTAACTTGCATGCGTTTGATGTACAGGGCATTAAGTACAGTGTTGAGTTTTTATTACTAAACTAATATAACGATTTTTTGTCCAACGTTAAAATTAATGTGAAAGATGTAGATCAAATGAAAATAAAACTCTCGAGAGCTATATGATACGCATTAGTCACACGCATCAATAGCTCACGCATTCAATGTTTCACCGAGAAATTAAATTATCAACAGTGAGTGCGTTAGTTATTGCTCTTGTTTTCCACAAATTGCATCAATTTGTACAGTATGTTGATAGTTTTATAATAGGTAACAGCACAAGCTAAATGTGTGGCATCAGGGAAATTTTTAAATCAAAGTTATATTTTCTGCACGGTTAAGAAACATCAATATGTAATCCATATTTGAGAAATTATGAAGCTTCTTCGTACTATTCAAAATAAAGACAAAACGAATGCAAATTTTCCTCCATATTTTAACCATATTTTCGCATTTGTATGACCGCATACCCGTACATACAAACTCAGTCATTAATAATTATAAATTTGGTTTTATTTACCCTTAAACACGTAAATAACTACCATACCTACCGGCATGTGTTACTGAATAGATAAATGCATTGGCACTACACGTCGGCAAGCCAACGGCTTAATGTTTAGCGCTTTGAAAGGAAAGGTTTATCATTCATTATCCTTTGCGCGTGCATTCACCATAAAAATGTGTGCAAAAAACTCAAAATGCATGCAGTAAAGATAAAGCTTACGGGGACATGAATGAAAGGATGCATTTTTTGTCGGGTACGCACGGTTGCGGTTAGCGTGAAATTTGTTTCATGCTTTTCCAACCTAAGCTGGTATGCTGCTACACTACGGGTTGGATACTTATTTAATTTTATTCTCATAGGTTAGGAGGTGAAAGCTTGAGAGCTCATTTGTGCTGCGTTGCGGATAGTTTAGAGGTTTGAAATCCGACGGTGAAACTTTGTATCCATTAAATAGCTAGAAATGTTTGTGGTGAATTAGGATAGTATGTAAGAGCTGCCTGAAGCAATTTAAACAAAATTGTAAATTTAATAGCGAAGTACAAAAAAATTAATTGCAAAATGCCTCTTGAGATATCGTTTTTTGGAGACATATTAAACCTTCGGTTTCACACAAAATAGTGTTTAATAAAAGTAACAGTAATGAAGAATAGGTTTTTTAACTTTATTAATATGCTGCAGTGCTTTTGACTCTGTCGGAACATTTCCTGTTGTTTGTGTTACTACTGTTTTCAATTGTATACATCCCTGTAAACTTCTTCTACTCCCGGCAGGTCAAAATTCAAAGCCCAACCCATTAGAATAATTGTTTGTCGTCAGTGGTTGTAAATAAAAAACATTCTTACTTCCAAATCGTTAGCTTTAATCAAACCGGGTCTGACAACGATCTACAGTTGCTACAGTCGTCTATCGACCGGTTAGCGTCTGTACGGTGCGTCGGGTGCGTTTGAGCTAGTCTAATGATACTGCTTGGCACATCCACCGCATGACGCAATGAAACGAGCCATAAAATATAACCTTTCTACATTCCCTGTTTTTTTCCGGCCGCCGGGATTAACGCAGCATCGGATTGGTGTTGCAGCTTCACGCGGTAGTGAACTGGTGAAAAAAGAAGACACAAACCAACACAAAACTCTACAACACCAGCACAACCGTCGAATTTTCCGCAGTCCATAACGAGCGCGTTCAAGTGCTTGACACTCGGGAAACAGTGAGACAGAAAAGTTGACACCGTTGTTGTTGTTGTTGTGAGGGGTTGTTTTACCACACCCGGAATGCTTGAGGAAATCGACCCAATCTAACGAGCTCCGTCCCATCGAACGGTGTTTGCGGGAACTTAACTAACCTTTAAACTTTTTGTACGGGTTTTGCTGCGTTAAGCTTACCGTACTGTGACGGTGGTGAAGGTTTTAGGGGGTGTGTGTGTGTGTCAGGGG
The DNA here is from genome assembly GCA_002091835.1 of Anopheles maculatus. Taxonomy (NCBI): domain Eukaryota; kingdom Metazoa; phylum Arthropoda; class Insecta; order Diptera; family Culicidae; genus Anopheles; species Anopheles maculatus. The sequence continues at coordinate 89,885 of KZ062497.1, read as the reverse complement.
AAGTTTACCTATACAAAAAGGTCATAAAAGCCGCATCCTCGTGCAAGAGATGGGTTTGAGGCACAGAGTGTGGTGATTTTATTTGAAGGAGCAACGAGATAATTGTAAGGGTTTGAAGCAACGGATTAATGCGTTATGATGAAGGTGCAGATATTGTCGCTAAGGGTCACTACGCAGAAGCATATGTGTAGCGGCAGGCTCAAGCTGATGGTGGGGCGGGGGCGAAAAGATGCTAATGTATGTAATAATTATTTTGCTTGTAATAACGCTTTGCTAACGAGAAACAGGAAGGATTTTTTGCATAAAATAATCTAATAAAATTATCTCTTAATAATTAATACATTTTAATAATAGCTTCAGTTAGAGACGTAAAAACACTACTAAACCATATTGTTTTACACATTTTTTTAACATTTTTTTAACATGAAAATAAGCTTTTTGTAAACATAGAAATGGTTACACCATCCTCTAGATGACAACAACCAGCAAGCTTAACTAATCCTCATTCCGTTTATCCTTGCTGGAACATTTCTTTTGGAACAACTTGTCAGTGTATTGAGAGTCGTTTTCTTTGCTGCTCGTCATCCCCCACGTCTCACCATTCTTCGGCGGCGGATGTCAGTGCCGGAGGTTATCTGACAAGTGAAATGATTATGACGATTGTAAAACTTTCCCCACCGGTTAATGCCGCAAGGGTAGAGCGCGCACCCGGGGCAACAGAGCAAACCGCCCGAATGGTGAACCGTTGGGACATTGAACCATTGACACGTTTCGCGCGTCACGGTGTACTGTGCCTAGCGGTCGTACGGGTACGATTTTCCGGTGACTGACAGAGCGAATGGGGGAGAAAACGGGGTGATCCCGTTGCCGGCGGTGTTAGGAATTTTCATTGGCTCAGCAGGTCGGTTTGGTGCGGTTGAGTCTTTGCTTGGCTGAACGCATCGAATCGTTCGACGGGGTGTGATTGTTAATCCGGCAGGATTTGTCGTCCAAGAGAGCAGCAAACCGTGTGCGTGTGCCAGCACCTTTACGCTTTCGATGTCGATGTATTTGACTTTTGGCTGGTGGCTTTTGCACCGGCTTCACGGTGTGATCCGTGTGACACGGTACAAGGGCTTAGGATTGATGGTTCAACTACACACTGCAAAACATTGGCAAGGCTTTGTTTTTGGTAGTATTGGTTTGAAGTTTGGTTTGATTTGATGGGGTTAACGTAGTAATGGAGATTTCTATGGGACGGTTTTACTGAGCGTAGACTTACAGCGTCGGAATTGGCTGGCAGTCAATCATTTGCATTTCTAATGTGGCTCGATCATGCATGAAGCTAGAAAATATGAACATTTTAAGCTTCCGACACAAACTAGTGCGTTCAAGTTCGTCTCCAACACGCCAACACGGTTACTTTCCGACAGGAGAAATATATATATTTTTGTTGCAAAAGCGAACGATTTCGCTATAGCTTTTGCATAATCATTTCGTCTCACACATACGTGCCCCTTTTTTAACGGCAGCAGTGCTCGTTTATGCAAATATTTCACTGCATTGGCGCACGGGTTTCCTTTCTGGGGCGGGCGAAAAACGGGTTGGGAAAGAGGGAAATCGTACGTTGAATTA
>KZ062497.1:21441-88032 GCA_002091835.1 Anopheles maculatus | reverse complement strand
AAATGGTTACACCATCCTCTAGATGACAACAACCAGCAAGCTTAACTAATCCTCATTCCGTTTATCCTTGCTGGAACATTTCTTTTGGAACAACTTGTCAGTGTATTGAGAGTCGTTTTCTTTGCTGCTCGTCATCCCCCACGTCTCACCATTCTTCGGCGGCGGATGTCAGTGCCGGAGGTTATCTGACAAGTGAAATGATTATGACGATTGTAAAACTTTCCCCACCGGTTAATGCCGCAAGGGTAGAGCGCGCACCCGGGGCAACAGAGCAAACCGCCCGAATGGTGAACCGTTGGGACATTGAACCATTGACACGTTTCGCGCGTCACGGTGTACTGTGCCTAGCGGTCGTACGGGTACGATTTTCCGGTGACTGACAGAGCGAATGGGGGAGAAAACGGGGTGATCCCGTTGCCGGCGGTGTTAGGAATTTTCATTGGCTCAGCAGGTCGGTTTGGTGCGGTTGAGTCTTTGCTTGGCTGAACGCATCGAATCGTTCGACGGGGTGTGATTGTTAATCCGGCAGGATTTGTCGTCCAAGAGAGCAGCAAACCGTGTGCGTGTGCCAGCACCTTTACGCTTTCGATGTCGATGTATTTGACTTTTGGCTGGTGGCTTTTGCACCGGCTTCACGGTGTGATCCGTGTGACACGGTACAAGGGCTTAGGATTGATGGTTCAACTACACACTGCAAAACATTGGCAAGGCTTTGTTTTTGGTAGTATTGGTTTGAAGTTTGGTTTGATTTGATGGGGTTAACGTAGTAATGGAGATTTCTATGGGACGGTTTTACTGAGCGTAGACTTACAGCGTCGGAATTGGCTGGCAGTCAATCATTTGCATTTCTAATGTGGCTCGATCATGCATGAAGCTAGAAAATATGAACATTTTAAGCTTCCGACACAAACTAGTGCGTTCAAGTTCGTCTCCAACACGCCAACACGGTTACTTTCCGACAGGAGAAATATATATATTTTTGTTGCAAAAGCGAACGATTTCGCTATAGCTTTTGCATAATCATTTCGTCTCACACATACGTGCCCCTTTTTTAACGGCAGCAGTGCTCGTTTATGCAAATATTTCACTGCATTGGCGCACGGGTTTCCTTTCTGGGGCGGGCGAAAAACGGGTTGGGAAAGAGTGAAATCGTACGTTGCATTAAACGTGGCGAAAAATTTCGACTCACAATGGCGCGTTAGAAACGGGTGCCAATTTCAGTGTCTTTGTTGGAACCGCAGAATAAATGAGCTGAGATGAACGTGCAGTGGTTGCGGTTTTTCGTATGTTTTGCCGCTACGGTCGATGGCTCGTTCGACGTGATGTGTTGATGTGTTGTAAGTTTTTGATTATGTGTTGGAAGTCGATGTGTTTTGCTAATGTTGATAGGAAGTATTTTTGGTAGTCGCATACATTAAAATAATGCTCAACAACTTACTCAACAACAACTTATATATGAAACTAGCTATTCAACTTAGAGTAGATGAATTCATGGCAGATACAAATGGTAGGTAAAGATGTCCAGATTGTTGCAGCGTGAAGGGAAAGACGCAGGCTTACACCTAAGAAGGGTTAACTTATTGGGGTAATGGTGTTCCAAGAAAACATTTAATAAAAATTAGCTGTGCTGATCATTAGTCAAGTTTTTGATTGTGAGTGTGACCGAAGCTTACGGGAAAACTTAAGTCAACGACCCCTATAGGATCGTTGGGAGGCCAAAACCTTGAAAGATAAAATTACTGTAACAAATCATGCAATGTTAATTTATTTCATCATCAAATAGATTAACATTTGACGATTGGATGAACAAAAGGAACATCCTCGTGTAGCTGATGAGGCTACAAAGAAAACATCTAACCTCATGTCCCTTGTTTCGTGTTTGTAAATATGTCCAGAGGCCATCAAGTGGATACAGTCTATACTGACTTTAAAGCCGCTTTTCACAGTATTCCTATTGACCTTTTGCTCGTCAAATTGGATAGACTCGGCCTGTGGAGTCTTGCTCTATCTTGGTTAAGTTCTTATCTGTATGGTGTAACGTATCAAGTTAAGCGGTGGCTAGACTAAAGTTGAGGCAAGCGCGATCTATTTTTTTTATGAGCGAACTGTCAAATTTCGCGCTCCTGACTTCGCGCCTCGATCCTGCATTGCAGGAAAAATGAAGCGTTCGCGCATTGATCGCGCTTGCCTCAACTTTAGTCTAGCCACCGCTTTAGAGTTCAGGCCTCCTTTTCTAGCCTAATCGTTGGATCGTCAGGTGTTCCTCAGGGTAGTGTTTTGAGTTAATGTACTTTCTTCCTCATATGGTGTTCTCATGTATGCTGACGATCTAAAAATCTTCCTTCCTATGTCTTCGTCTACTGATTGTTGTCGGCTCCAAAATTTCCTCGATGCCTTCTCTGTTGGTGTAGTTCAAACGGACTGTTACTTTGTTCGCAGAAGTGTCTCCATCAAAGATCTCGGTGTTTGGCTAGATACGAAATTCACATTTATCGATCATTTGGATTTCACTCTCGGCAATACTAACCGTATGTTGGGCATCATCATTCGTCAAGGCATTGTATTGTTGCGATCGATCCTTGAATATGCTTGTGTGGTTTGGTCGCCATCGGGGGGAAACGGCGATAACTAGGTTAGAGCGTGTCCAGCGCAAGTTCACGACACTTGCAACTCGGCGGTTCCTTTCGGGTTACCCCGGGGTCACTTATTAGGCCTTGATTCCGTGCAAAACCCGATATTCGAACTTCCAATCGTCTTTTATTGCAAGACTTTTGACCAATTCCATTGATGCCCCTTTTCTACTTTCCTCTATCTTCCTTTACGTTCCTTCCCGTCACCTGTGTGTCACCAAACCCCCGCTCCACACTCAACACGGCTTACGAGTTACGGTCAGAATGATCCTTTATGATCCAATGATCCAGAATGATGATGAGAGCAAGTAGCGTTTCATAATTCTCAAAACCTGTTTGATTATCATATCTCATTATCACTTTTTCGTTCCCGTCTCCGGGAATCCTCTTCCCTAACCTTTCCTTAAGTCAGTTTTAAGAAACATTGTTTAGCTTTTAAGGCAGACGTTGTTAGTAAATAAATAAATAAATAAATCCCTGACAATCACTTCGAACACTTCCGAAATAATTGAATTGCAACTAAGCTTAGATTATCACACCATACTGTTCATTCATATGCGATTTTCATGATTTCTAGAAAATATGGAGCGAGAAAAACTGTACTCTACACAAACTAACCAGATTTCCTAAACTAAGATACACTTTCTCCGCGTACGTGTACACGTGCACGTGCAGCTAGTTATCACAATCGCTGACTGATCGGGAATGTTGTTTCCTCTTTAGCACCACAACTGCGTGACACAATTTTACCCGAAAAGTAGAAAAGTTGTAGCGCTTCCGTTGCGTTCTAAGCGACTGGCGGAACAGTTAAACAGACTGCCCTAGCAGTATGACTCGTGATTGCACGTTCTGCCACCAAGGCAGCAGCTGCACCGGCGACGTGCTGCATGATTATTGCATGCTGTGCTATTTCTCTCGCGTGAGGGAGTAAATTTGTGGCTTTTCAGAAATAAATTCAAACCGAGTTTCATCTGGTTGGGTTTTATATGGTCGTTTGAGTGGTTAGAAAGTCTTATCTTGGGGATGGTGACGTGACTCGCTGTTACGGCACAGAAGCTTGATTACCAATCTCGGTGTAATGTGCATAGAAAAGTGCCCTTAAATTGACACCAAATGTGATTCAAATGTGCACATTGATTGAGTTGTTATTGTAAATTGTTTTCATGCAGCATCATTGCGTCTACCTACACATACATACGAACTCACGCAGAATTGTAATATTTATATCATTACGATGTTTAGATATCTCTCACATTTAATCCCCAACATGTCCCAATGCTTGCGCAAATGGGGAAAAGGGTCACGTTTTCACCGCCGTACCTACACGTCAAATGATTGCTTAATTAATTAATAAATTAAATCATGCTAGCCGAAACACTCGCTGTCTCAGTCCATTTACCGCAAAGCTGGCAGTTTGTGCAAACGTTTTATTTCGGTTCCATCCGTTCTCCGTTCTCACCGAACAACGGCCGCTGACCGGGTCAGCATACGGGTTCAGGTTGAGGTTTGAGATGGGTTACGAACAACACAACACGCCAGCAACATATGCGTTCCGACCAGATGGACGAACGGTACGCGCACAGACTGACCCCATCGATGAGCAGTGCGGTTAGAGGTTTTGCGGGAAACGAACCACAAATTGACTGCAACCGGGGCCACACTGTCAGTAAATTATAAGCAAAACTTTGCGGAATGTGGAAAACAGTTTGACTGTTTTCGGTCCAAACAATTATCCATGGCGATAGTGTCCCAAATAGTTGGACTAGGTGGGCGAAATTCCTGGAACGGGAATGTTTGGTACGGGGCTGAAATTAGATTGATAATAAGTGGTTTTGTAGTTTTTAATTAAAAGTTTTGAGTGAGGTGATGTATTTTTTAAAGGTATCAATAGGCTCAACATGTATAACAGAAAAAGTTATTCAAACAACATAACGCATAACAGGACAGAAGAAGAAAGTACATCAAATTATAGAAAAGAAAATGATTGAATTAAGAAAAAAAGTTACACAAAAGAGAATGATGAAATATCAAGCAGAAAAAAATCCACAATAAAAGAAAGACATAAAAAAATATTAATCCACAAAGTTATGCTGGGAAAAAGCTGGCAAGCACAAAGTCTTTTACCTTTCACCACGGTACTATAGAATTGAGATGAAAAAACAAAATGTACAATAAATGTGAAAAAAAAAACACACACATAACGTGCCGAGTTGCGGTAGCATTGTCGGGTGCAATGAAGTTGACAGCTTTTTACTCGAGTTGTCTCTTGTATAGGACTTAAAAGGCGACTCTCTCGCACAATTTTTTGTTGCACCATCTCGACTGGCAGCGACTAGTTTCTTGTGCAGGGCCAAGAACTTCTTAAACTCAAAGTTTGTTGTTTCCGCCCAGGAGGACTTTTTTTTGTGTTGCTGTCTTGTTTCGGGTTTTGGCTTTTTCCGAGCTGGGATGGGTTTTTAGCCAACCGGGGCGGGAATAATGACAGGAAGGTGAAAATACGTTTCCGACGCCGGAATGAAGCGTGGTACACGCAACAGGGACAACACAAAGAGAAAGAAAATCACCGTCCAAAGTGCTGAAAGCAGGCACCGTAACGGAGGATAAAGATTCGGCACGAGGATTAAGCACAACACTGGGCACTCTGTCCCGTTTTGAAACCGTGAACCGTGGGATATTGAATGTGTGCCGGAGCGAACATTCGAACGTTCGTTTGGGAATAAAATTGCACGCTTTAGCAAAGGTGTGTTTGTGTGTCCTGTCGGACCACATCGTTCTTTCGATTCGTTTAACAGTAAGATGAAGGTGGTGGTCCGTGTCCATTTCTTGCCATCAAGTTCGCCTTTCGTTCACCGACCGTGTATCGATGGACGATACAAGTTTGGTTACACACTCTCTCGCACGGTCGGCTCAGTACACTCGAGCGCGGTACTTATAAGGGACAACTTTATTCACCTTTTCAACCCTCAGCCCCAATGATTATAATAGGATCGGGTGGGCGTTTTGGGACAGAAAAGCTTGTGTGTGTGGGTTTGTTTTTTGTTGATGATTTTGTTATTTTTATCTTCTGCGTGCTTTACTTCCGAACTTAAATATTCTCTTGCGGTTTTGTTGCACAAGAACCGGCACCAACTAATGGTGCTAGATGGTGTTGTAACCAACGTGCTGCGGAAGGCAAACTTTACCCAAGCTTTTGCGAAATTCTCGGGGGCCTCATTTGCTCGTCTGTGATTGTTCGTCTCCCTATTTTCAATGTGAGGATTGATGAACGGAAGCTCGTGTGCGCAGTGCTCGGTATTTACGACACAAGTAGTTTGTTTGATTTTCTGCAAAGTTTTGAAGGAAAATAAGAAAGAAAAATTCGTAGTGGAAAACCCGCATTAATTCTATTACACTTTAACATTATTTTGAACTATTTTTTCCCAGTCTTGTCACAGGATGAGATTGATGAAGGGACAGAAAAGCTCACAGCTACTATCAATAAGTGTCATCTCTTTGCTTGTCTTCTACAACTTTTTTCTATACAATCTGAAGCGCATCTTATTTCGGTAGGTTTATTCTTTGTCTGTACTAAAGCTTGCCTTGTTTTGCGTTTCTTTATTTGCTCACAGTTAGATTGAAAACTCCACTCGAAAAGTTGAAAACTTTCAACACTCTCGATGCTCTCTTTATGGTTGCGGGGCTGAAACGATGCTTTCATCCTCAGGTTTTGTCGTAAATAAAGGGAAAGACTTTTGCACTAGACCTCTCACTTATGGGAAGACCGTTTTAGTTCAGGGATGAAATAACACCCACTGTCCAGATGCGGTGGTGAGTGTTGCTCAATTTCGATAGGTTGTTGTTTTTTTTTGCAGAAAAAAAACCGTTTGTAAAAGGTAGAGTAAACTTTGGACAACTTTTTTCTGAGGAAAAATGCTCTAGACGCTAGAAACTTTGTGCAATAAATTTGGAATGTTGGTGGAGAGTATCGTTTCGTTAGAGACGACTGGGAAAGCTCTGTGGATTAATAGGAGCATCGAATAAATGTGTCAATACGTGTGAAAAACAGAATAAATCAACCCATTGAGGTAATGTATTTGGTAGTGTGACTTTTTTGAAACGTAAAAAAAACTGGAGAAAGTGGTTTCACAAAACAAAGCATTTTTATTATCATAGCTCTGATCAAATTGTGATCAAGTGATTGATCCCGGGAGGCACGAGACTTACCGCTGTAATATTAGAAGAATTGTGAACTACTGGTACTCCCCGATACACGCCATACTCGATATACGCGATTTTTTCTACACTGACATTTAACTTCGTTTACTGTAATTGGTTGAATTCTTCCTAACGAATTTTGTCATACTTCAAGTATCAGTTTGCAAGTCATGAAATATTCAGCATGCTTGTATAAATTGAATAACGCATAACTTGAACATAAAAAGAAGCAAATTCGAAGTATTTTTCTTCAAAGCCTGTCGTAACGTGTTTCAATCTAGCTGTAGCAACAATTTTACACGCTAAAATATAACTAAAATGGCTTCGACTATTAAAAAAAACGAATTACGAATGCTTTTACGAATGCAGACAAATTACCGATGATTCGCATGCATGAAGAAGGACACGATTTTGCAATGATAGGGCGGCAAACTAAACGACCTCCATCAACCGTGACTGTCAAAGTCCAAGTTCTTCTTCTTCTTCTTCTTCCTTGGCACTACAAACTCGTGAGGTCTTGGCCTGCTATTGATAGCTCTCTGTGACTTAGTTTTTACCCGTAGCTGGATAGTCAGTCTTGCGTACGGGGAGGTGGTCCGCCGGGATTCGGAACCCCAGTCCTGCCGTGTGAAGACCGGCGCCGCTATCGTATACACCACCGGGCCACCCCATGACCAAGTTCTACATTCAGGAAATACCTCGGGAACACGGAAACGAGACGACTTGATCGTCAATATGGATTGACGATTTGACCAGCAAAAGAATCCCACTGAGTTTAAACACTATCCAATCGAAAGCAAGATCGATGATTTAGCAAAACATGCAGCAGAAACAGGACATTTGTATGTATGTATTGGTTTGACTCTGACATGTTAGGGCTTAAACGACATTTCACCAATACGCTAGTATTCGAGATACGCGGTTGCCTCCAGTCCGCATTAATAGCGTATATCGGCAAATACCTGTACTAAACTTGAGCTCGATCAGCATTAAATATCAGTTGAAAGCTCTTTCAAGGATATCTTTCAAGGATATTACGCCCCGAATCATCTGTGACAGAAATATTTCTGAAAATCATTTTGGAAGTATTATTTATGATATTACATACTCAAGGACTCCACGTCAAAAACAGCTCTCTAAAAAGAAAAATGCCCTGTAGAACTATTTTTATCGTACCATTTCCCAATTTATGTTGTTATTCAATGTGATTCGATTTTGTACCGCCTCAGGGAATCATACCATGCTTCAGTGATGAACTGTAAGAAATAAGAAACATGTTGCAGCTTCATTAAAAATAATGATGCAAATTACCAACGATTGACAACATCTTTAACCATCATTCCTTTTCCAGGAAAGCCTGTACATAAACCTGTGGCTGGCTTGCAAAAAACCGCTCCCGGTTGGCAGAAACAGAAACTGCTCAATTTTCATTATGCATTATTAACCTTGATTATGTCATAACTCGCTGCCGGTTGAAGCAAATGATGTAAACTTACTTGTCAACAATACTTAGCATCACTCTTCATCAGGGTCATAGAGTGTGCCCACCGAAGCTTTAACTTTTACCAAACAACGTACGATTCGTACCAGCAAAAAAGCTGGCAGCAAACAAGACCAAAGGAAATTAAACCAAAAAAAACTTCCCAAATACAGCCTCAGCAAATACACAAAGGGAGAGGGATAAGAGAAATGGTGATTTTAATTCGCTTCAGAGACCGGTCGACGTTAAAGCGTTGTTGTATCCGACAAATGCGCTCCGCAAGATGTAACGTGGGACGCCGGATTCTTAGCCGCAAACTTCGGATGAATCTCAAAACTGTCCAAAAAGTCGCTGCTAAGTAGTTCAATAAAAATAAACAAACTTTGTCAGCAAGTGTACGTTATCGTTACATGGCTACCGCTAAGCAGAGGTACCATCACACATACACACACACACAGACACAGACACCGACACTTTTCGCGACTGTCATCGTCTTTTATTCTTGCGTTGCTTTCTCAATGCTGTACGTATGCTCCGATCTCGGCCGGATGTAAGCAAGTTTCGCTAGGAAGTGAAAGAACAATGGAAAAACGGAGACCAAGAAGAACAAAAAACAAAAAGATTTTCTCCCCAGGAAGCACGGTAAAGAGATTCAGCAAACTTTCCACCATATCAATGATCAGTTCGGTGTGTTGACCATGAAGTTTAACCGTGAGCCAAACGCTGCGCTCGACTAGTACAATATTTTCCGCTAACGGTGGAAATTTCCTACGATTCGTTCCCGCTCTCTCTCTCTCTCTCTCTCAAAGGAATAATTTTTCGCCCTTCCCGAGATTGGCGGTGAAAATGCGTCTTGTTTACACGGTTTCATAATTCGCCGAAATGAATATGAGCTTACGGTGCTTACGGATTCGGTTTTTGGTACGGCAAAATTTTCATTGCTTCTGCCGGAGAGTCAAGTTAATGGTCTCGGGAAAACCGGCAGGGCCTTTCCACCCAGAGCAGTACCTCCTGTTTGCCAGTTGCATCTTTAAGAACTTTGCCTATTTTGCTATACACTGGTTTGTGGTGAGCTTTAAGCGGAGTGCTTTGTGTATGTAAACGGGGAGGTCGGTTATTTGACCCCGGGGAGTTTGATGCAACATGGAAAATGCGTAGCTTTTCGAATTTTCAAAAACTCGCCGAGCTCTCTTTTCACTCTCTCTCTTTTTACCAGAAGCATCCATCGTTGGTGACGCCAAAACGTCGTAGAATGGGTGTATCGCTTATTACGCTGCTTGTAAACATGGTACCGCGAAACCTCGTTCATTGGTGATGCCCAAGGTAAAGTGAGGCCACTCGCTGCATGCTCGGTGCGGATTGTTTACAGCAAATATTTTGGCGCAGTAAACATTTTCGGGGCCAGTTCGCGTGTGCTTCTCGGCTAAGGATGTACTGCTTGCTGGTTGTTGGATAGGCTTCAGTGTGGCTGCTGAATTGTGCGGTAAGCAAGAAAAAGTCTATAGCGTGGATCGTAGCTTTTGCCTAAATTACACCCCCCAGTGGTGCGCGGGTTAGGAAAATAAACTCTGGTAGGTGCGTTTCTGTATCTGTATTGCTGTTGATCGACAAGAAGCCATGTTTTATGTTTGTTTTCCGTGCTTACGTTTTGCTTACGTTTCTTCTAGCCAGATTTAATTTCGGTGCTAACAGCTCTTTCCGGCATTTGCTGCGAAAAGACTCCTCAAACGAATTTAATACTTAATGATTTATACAAAAGCAATGAGAATTAACGAAAAATGGTTTAAATGGTTCAAAAAACTTTTTATGATTATTATTATTCTGCTCACTGGTCAGGTCGCTGTTGGAATACTGCTCGGTGATTTGGTCGCCGTAGGCGAGGATCCACATAGACCGGATCGAAAGAGTTCAGCGATCCTTCACGAGGTTTGCTGTCCGCAAGATCTATGGGTCTCACCATTCGGTACTTCCTTGTTATGAGGACAGATGTAGGTTGCTCGGCATGCAGTCCCTCGAAACTCGCCGAACCACCGCCCAATCCTCCTTCATTGCCTCCATCCTTCTCCTCTGTGTTGATGCCCCATCGTTGCTGTCTATTATTCCTTTCTATGTGCCTTCTCGTTCCCTTCGTAATCGTCCCCCGCTATACGTTCCTGCTCGCCGCACTGCAATTGGTCGTAAAGATCCTTTGTTGTGTGCGATACGTGCGTTTAACTCCTCATCCCACCTGTTCGACTACAACCTCTCCTTATCATCTTTTCGTTCCCGCCTACATTCCTCTCCCTAGGTTCTGTCCCTCGAAAAGTTGGCCTATTAACTAAGGTTAGGGTTAGTTTTAGTTTTAAGTTTATTGTATAGTCGTAAGGCAAACAATTGAATACATGAAATTGAAATTGAAATGATGTATCCAGTGGAAATGAACCAGCGACAGCAAAAAATATTATGTTCAGGAAAAGTATGTAGTGACAAAACAAACTCTCTGACAAAGAAAATGTCGATAAAATAGCTTGAAACTGCAATGAACACTCTCTAGACAGATTCAAGATATTCAATCGATAGCTATCAGAATACCGGCCAAAATCACTTGTTTCGAGTGTAGTGATTTCCCCGGACATGGAAACAACCGGTTGGGGAAAGATATTGGACCACTTGAAAGCTCTTTCTGCAAGTGGTTCTTATGTGTAATGAAACAGTGTTGTAAAGGTTATGTTTAGATTCGTTATTATAAAAACAGTATAAATTGAACTGACGAAAGACATAACATATGAGCGTTAATGTTGAGCTTGATGTTTCGTTGTCCATGACGAAGATCTCGTTAGCAGTCTGTGGTGTGATGAGTGTGTTGTAGGGATGAGAATAACAATTCTTTTCAAAGAATTAAATTATTCTTACCCTTTCACCTTTGCGATTCGAATCGTTTAACAACTCTTTTGCGATTCGAAACGTTTAACAACTCATTCGCGATTCGAATTTAACAACTATTTTGAGAGCTTAAATTGCAAAAGAGTTGTTAAAACTCTTTGTTAAGAGTTTATTCTACTCATTCTTTAGGAAGAACAAAATAAATCATTCACTCTTACAACACTACTGTGTTGAAAAAATATTTCGAAAAAATTAAGAAAATTTACCTAAAAAATGTATTTATCGCATCCAGTTTTGCCTACTATTCCTCTATTTCATTCATAAGCTCACTATAGTTTGGATAAAGGCCGAAAGTCAACAGTACTGATACTTGATTTCAGGAAACACTATTAATATGGTGAGTTTTTAAAGGATTATATTAGTTTTTTTCTCTAAGAACAACTGGCATTATGTGAAGAATAACAAGTTCTATTATAAAGTTTTGAGTAAGGAGTCATTGCACGTGTGCAATAATATTATTAAAACTTTTCGTTAGCCCCCACCTCCCCCCGGATAGCTTAAAATCAAAGTTATCGAGCACACTTTGTTACACTGCTCAGCGATCCGGTTGTAAAAGCACGGAACGAAAATACCCAAAAGAGTGGAAAAGAAATGAAGATGTTGAAAAATAATATATTGCACATTAATCCTAGCCCCATTCTGCTCGGTGCACTAGTTTCAATTACCACTCCATCGTTACCGCTGACGATGAAAATATGTGACTTTAGTTCGAAAGTTGATGTAAATTACGTACTCACCGAACCCCACGGAAAGAATTGAAGCAGCCGAGTGTCGGGGGATGCGGGGCGCAAGCACCAAGCGAAAACTTTGCCCCGAAGAATAATTCATTTTCCTATACCCTTTTTTGTGCCCGACTCGAGTGACGAGAAAGAACGACAAAATAACTTCAAGGTTCTTCTACCGTACGATTGGTACGAACCGGTGCTAGCGTCATAGTTTGTGAGCGTGGTTTTACGGTGTAAGATAAGGGAAGGATGTGGCCGCCTCTTTGCACCGCCGCCTATTCCTCCCACCCAAAGAGAGAGACGCTGACGGTGACAAATAATTTTTATATTTCCCTTACCCGTTCAATGTCTGCTGGTTGTTCTTCTTGCTCCAGGCGCAAAGTGTGGAAGATGACGGTGGTTAATAAGTTCTTAATAATTATTTTTGCCTCAAAAGCACTCGATGCTTGCTTCTTACATGCAAAGCGGGTATGGATAGCGGCCAGAAGAGTGATAGTGGTGCATAGTAAAATAAAAGCTTCTTTCCTCAGGATGAAGTCAATTTTGTAAGACAGTAAGAATAGCTTATGGGTGAATTTCATCTATTCACATAACTTTGCAACAAAGACAATGCGATAAGGGAGAGATGGAAACGGGTACAGGTGACGGTGGATGATTAAATCGTAATGCTCGTTAAGAGAAGGCACTGTATGGATGATGCTTATGATCTTTCACGATACAGCAATGTTCAATTTTATCATCGTCACATTGCGCTGCCATTACACGGCAAGAATGAATTTATGGCGCATGGCGTTTAGAGCAGTCTCAAGCCCCCTTTGGGAATTGCAAGGGTGGGATTTATCAGTAGTTTTGTAAAAGGGCAAAGATCATGAGCAACCGCACTACCATAACGATGACTGACTGTTGCTTTGCGTGATCTTCGCAAATATATTCCATGTTGAAATGTTTAACTTTGTATGACGAAGTATTTTTTTTGCCTTTGAAATCATCGCCCTATTTCAGACGCTTCGCATGTTTAAAAAATGCAACGAGAAGTGGGCCACTTGAAGGTGCACCATAGAACCGTTTTGATTTATGTGTCACGAAGCTGACAATTTGTGCATGATGCGGTGCAAGCGTTCCAGCTGAATATGGAGTAGGGAATATATTTTATTTATTTCTTGCTCTCCTATTCCATTCTGGAAGCAGCTCAAAAGGCAAAAAAAACTCATCCTCACCAAGGGTAGACTCTGACGCTCGTGCTTACCTCAACGATAAATCTGCCTCGCAAAGTTGTGGCAAGAATAAGGAAGAAAAAAAATGCCCCCGTCCTCAGCAGTTGCATCGCCTTGGCGTAGATAATAATGGCAGAAGTGCAAGATTTAGCCCCCACCTCCCCCCGGATAGCTTAAAATCAAAGTTATCGAGCACACTTTGTTACACTGCTCAGCGATCCGGTTGTAAAAGCACGGAACGAAAATACCCAAAAGAGTGGAAAAGAAATGAAGATGTTGAAAAATAATATATTGCACATTAATCCTAGCCCCATTCTGCTCGGTGCACTAGTTTCAATTACCACTCCATCGTTACCGCTGACGATGAAAATATGTGACTTTAGTTCGAAAGTTGATGTAAATTACGTACTCACCGAACCCCACGGAAAGAATTGAAGAAACCGAGTGCCGCAGGATGCGGGGAGCAAGCAGCAAGCGAAAACTTTGCCCCGAAGAATAATTCATTTTCCTATACCCTTTTTTGTGCCCGACTCGAGTGACGAGAAAGAACGACAAAATAACTTCAAGGTTCTTCTACCGTACGATTGGTACGAACCGGTGCTAGCGTCATAGTTTGTGAGCGTGGTTTTACGGTGTAAGATAAGGGTAGGATGTGGCCGCCTCTTTGCACCGCCGCCTATTCCTCCCACCCAAAGAGAGAGACGCTGACGGTGACAAATAATTTTTATATTTCCCTTACCCGTTCAATGTCTGCTGGTTGTTCTTCTTGCTCCAGGCGCAAAGTGTGGAAGATGACGGTGGTTAATAAGTTCTTAATAATTATTTTTGCCTCAAAAGCACTCGATGCTTGCTTCTTACATGCAAAGCGGGTATGGATAGCGGCCAGAAGAGTGATAGTGGTGCATAGTAAAATAAAAGCTTCTTTCCTCAGGATGAAGTCAATTTTGTAAGACAGTAAGAATAGCTTATGGGTGAATTTCATCTATTCACATAACTTTGCAACAAAGACAATGCGATAAGGGAGAGATGGAAACGGGTACAGGTGACGGTGGATGATTAAATCGTAATGCTCGTTAAGAGAAGGCACTGTATGGATGATGCTTATGATCTTTCACGATACAGCAATGTTCAATTTTATCATCGTCACATTGCGCTGCCATTACACGGCAAGAATGAATTTATGGCGCATGGCGTTTAGAGCAGTCTCAAGCCCCCTTTGGGAATTGCAAGGGTGGGATTTATCAGTAGTTTTGTAAAAGGGCAAAGATCATGAGCAACCGCACTACCATAACGATGACTGACTGTTGCTTTGCGTGATCTTCGCAAATATATTCCATGTTGAAATGTTTAACTTTGTATGACGAAGTATTTTTTTTGCCTTTGAAATCATCGCCCTATTTCAGACGCTTCGCATGTTTAAAAAATGCAACGAGAAGTGGGCCACTTGAAGGTGCACCATAGAACCGTTTTGATTTATGTGTCACGAAGCTGACAATTTGTGCATGATGCGGTGCAAGCGTTCCAGCTGAATATGGAGTAGGGAATATATTTTATTTATTTCTTGCTCTCCTATTCCATTCTGGAAGCAGCTCAAAAGGCAAAAAAAACTCATCCTCACCAAGGGTAGACTCTGACGCTCGTGCTTACCTCAACGATAAATCTGCCTCGCAAAGTTGTGGCAAGAATAAGGAAGAAAAAAAATGCCCCCGTCCTCAGCAGTTGCATCGCCTTGGCGTAGATAATAATGGCAGAAGTGCAAGATCGTTCCTGAAGGTGACACGGTAGCATACGGTTGAGATATTGCCCCCGGTGTACTACGGCACGGATGCACCAATGGGTTTGGTGCAGGCAGGCAGACCATAAAACTGTCACACACGTTTGTGCCATATTTTGACGCAATCATCGTGTTCCTGGTGCGTGGTTGCATGTGAGTGTACATCGTTGTGGAAGCTTGCAGGGTATATGATTGGGTCACATCTTTGCTTCACGTCGCATGCTACGTATTGCCAATTCGTTTTTTGGTGCTGGCAGTTTCCTATCCTAGATGAGAGCTTTCTTTAAAGACAGATGATAGAACGGTACGAAAGAAATAAAGTGCTGAGAGCTGAAGGGAACAAATTGTAAAAACAATGGCGTTTAACCTTTACTAAGCTTCTGCTATGGTATAAACTTCTTGCAATAAATAGGTTGATCTTTTGCTTACCGATATTAGGAATGGTTGAATGAAATGTCGGTAGATGCGGTTCAATGTCACGAAACATTGTTACTCCTTTTTCTGTAAATTAATTTAAAGCACTACAAAAAACACTTCATTTTACTTTAACAAATTTGCATTGGTAGGGTTAATAAAGAACTCATACGAAAAAAAAACCTCAAACATTACGCTAAAAGCATACGGCATGGTGAAGGAGTTCCAGATATTTGGTTTTTTGGTTTTGCTACCAACCATGGTTTGGGTTTGGTTTTTGTGCGTAAGGTTCGATTTCTTCCCCTTGCTCGAGCCTGGAGGAATTAAAACCGACGATGAATGTGGCAGCTTTTCACCCCATTTGCACAGCAGCATGCCTTTGCTAAGCGTTCTTGAGCCATGGGTTTCATAATTTCGATGGTTTTATGATGGAAAGTGTGCGGAAATATTTTCTCGGTACGGATATTCCGGGGGTAATGCTTTCTTCTCGTCTGTGTGTTTTTTCCCCTCTCCTGTTGTTGATGTTGTTGCGCTTCGTTTACATAGCTAATTTTTTCATGCTTTCGGAGTTTTGAATAATTCTTGGGTTTGTCCTGAGGGTTGGAAGATTTTTTTCTCTGCGATGCTTTTTTGCTTGGTTACTGGTGAAGGTTTCCCATGGGATGAAGGGTGCGATGTTGGTGATTCGAAATTCAAACCAAGACCTTCTGGAAAGTGCTTGCGCGTTGCTGTGTGAAGATGTGCACCCGTCGGTCGTTGTGAGTGTGCTGCCCGTACGTTGGTGTGAAGTTATGATCACTTCAGAAAATTACTTTACTCGAACAATTTTCCCTTGGGATCATTAATCTAAACTTTAAACGGCAATATGTTTGAAATTTGATCGTTGGAGTATTTTTTTTTCTCAGAAGCATTTCCTTAAAAGTTTAGAGACTTTTTGTTTTTTTGTTTAAAATAGTTTTTTTCTCAAATACATCTTCTAAAATAAATATTGTTACTTTTTCTAAAGATTGTTATATAATTTTACATTTTTTTAAATGGATAAATATCCAAACTTATGAATCCGCAACTTTTATTGCATAAATTGATACCAATTATGACCCGTAAACTGTTTCTAGTGACGTGAAAGTGATTGATGCACATTTTTAATGGCAAATCAATCATGAGTATTGTCATTTTCCTGAAGGGTTTGCAATTTACTATTTTTGTTCATAATGGAATAATTTTGTAGCTTGTTTGCTACCATAACTGATAATGTTTTTCAGCTGAAAGTAGTTTTTTTATAAATAAGTAAGTTTTTATTTTAGATACTAAATGATGGTTCGAGAAAATAGTTTAGCATTTCACTCTTTCATTCAACTTAGAAGCGGAAATTAGTGATAGTGATATCTAATCTAATGCTTAACTTCCTAGTTGTCCATTCCTTTAAAAGCACTCGTTAGCAATATCGACAAGATCTAAGTGATGCAATGTTTTGTCTTTAAAATTTCGCTTCATGACCAAACAGTTTCTGCACAATTTTCATTACTTTGCTACTACTGCTGCTGCTGTAGAGACCAAGCTGCGTACCAAAAATGGCCGTTGGGGCCACTGTGTTGGGTTAAGTGAATTTTTGCTTGCGTCTTATTTCCCAAAAAACCATATTCTAACAACCCTTTCCAGTGCGCACGGGCGTAAATAGAAGCTGTGGAATGTTGGGCTTCCTTCCCTCAGGAGAGTGTCCCTCCCCGTGGGAAAGATGAAGCGGTTATAAATATTTTATGATAAATCCAAAAGCTTTTTACGCCGCGTAATGGAAGGGTTTGGCATCAGGAGCACGGACTTCCGTCCAAGCCGGGTGTGGGAAAGAGCTTTGATGATTCTGGTAAGGCGCGGATCTACTAGTTACACTGGCGTTTCTTTACATTCATTTTAAGATGCTGCTCTCGATTTTACCTTCCCTCGATGAGGATGGCGTTGGATGAAACAGTGTTGAAATTATGAGAACAAAATCGTCTGCCTTTCGTTTCGCGATACGGTGGAAAGCGAAAAGATATTTCCTTATTTCTCTTCGTGACGAGATGAACTGATGATGATGATTTTACCCCTAGCAGGGAACAGCGTAGAAAAAAACAGAACGGGAATATCTTAACCCATTTACGGTGGTGTGCTGTTAGCAGTTTTTTTTTATTATGCTTTTGCTAGCATTGCTTTGTTCCTCTTAGAAAACCCACCCACAGTCCCTAGCACTAGTCACCGTGCGATGGAGTTGGTTAGGGGAAAATATGATGGATAAAAATAAGTGTAGAAATTCAAGATGGAAACCATCGTGGTGGGTTTTTTGTGTGTGTGTGTTTTTTTGTGTGCACCATTGGAACCATCTCGAGTCCGAGTTATCGGACGGGAAGATAGACGAAAGTATTTCCTTGTTTCTCCGGCAACCAATTTCGCGTAAAGTGAAATGGATGTGGTTTGGCTGTGGTTGCGCTAATGGAATGAAAAACCGGATGAGAAACCTCCGCACCGCCCGGTACAGGAAGAAACCAGTACCGCTTCCTTCCAGTACCTGCACGGAGAGTTCTCCAACGGTTGAATGGTGACCATTTTCAAACATTACCCGCCAGAGGCGGGAATTGAGAGAATGTTTGTCCATGGGGATGCAAGATGTGGTTTTGTTTTGGTGCGTTGTTTTTTTAGTCGTATTATTTTCCATTTTCTACCGTGTGGTAGGTGGATAAGGTAAGTGCTTATCCCCCGACTGCCTGGGAAAGTCATTTACGCTAAGAGCTTTCAACCCACAAGTGCTGAGGAAAATCAGTTACGCAAAGCAGGAAGAAGTCAACCGTGCACTTTTTTCCCCTTTCGATAGTGTTATAATAGCCGGCGAATGCTTCACTGCTTGAGTGGTGGTCTTGTTGGTGGAACGTAGTTTTAGCAGTGATTTTTCATCGACCGTGCCGTGAAGGTGTGTAGATGGTGTGTGTTCCGGGTTGAGGGTTGGGAAAAAGAGATGAACTGATTTAAAAAAGACTGTTTTTTTTTTTGGTTCGCTCTGAATTGGTTTGCTCTCCGTGCATCATGAATCATCAACGGGGGTACGTACGTTCATTGGTTTAGCTGAGTCGTTTTGGCAGGCTTCCAAGCTTTCTTGATGATGGGTGATTTTGCCGGGTTTCTTTCGTTCCATGCTCCGGAAGGATTGCTAGATTTATAGCCAGCATACGGTAGGTGGCGATGCAGCAGGTTGAAATACATTCATCATTGGATGAATCCAGTTAGCGGTACGTGTCGTGTTGTAACAGATAAAGAATGAGCCGCTGCTGCTAGTGTAGAATGATTATGTGGTTTTACTCGTGCAATACGTTATCGATAATAATATTCTATCAATCGATTTTAGATGAGCAATTGAATGTTTAGTGCTAGAAGCTGTAGAAACGGAATGTGCGATTTGTTTGAGAAGCTTGTTTGAATGTCGATTTATGTATTAATATTAAGATTTAAAATCAATTCTAATCGATGTTTAGTGCTTTAGTTCCTCTACCTAGAAGTCTCATAGAAAAAATTAAAATTATTTGTGTCTGTGGGCAAAGGCTGTGGCTAATTCGTCAAATAGACAAGTTTGAGCTAAAATTAATCGCATTTAAAGTGTAAAATAATTGAAATAGAATGTAAATCAGTTATGTAAACTATTGAAAAAAGATAATATTGACCTTTTCTTTTGGTAAATAATTATTACTCATCGTAATTAGTTTAATTATCAATCATGAAACCTTAATTATCAACTGCTTTTGAAACTATTGAAGGAGTTTTTAAAAGTTACAAATAGTGATTGTTAAATCGATTTTATGACGAAAGAATAAGTTACTCCTTTCGTCTAGCCATGACCAAAAAGGGACGACCGTCGTCTCGTATCTACCAGCTTTGAGTGTAGTTTGAGTTTTCTCTTTCGTTCATTCCCTGGCGGATGCAGAAGCTAGTGCGGACTGCGGTACTGTGTCAAATGTTTGTTGATTGACGTCCTTCAATATACTGGGGTCGACTAGGTCAAGGGTTTGAATGCGACAATGTTGGCTTTTCTAATGGGAAAAATTGTTAGCATCGTTGCTAGTTTATGTGTTTCCCGGTCCCCCAACACTTTGCTCAACTAACGGAAGGAAAAGTTCGCCATTCGTGAATACTTCTAGGGACATTTTGTAATTAACCCGGGGCGGTCGTTGTAGTGGGTTTGAAGTGTCATGGGGTTTGGATCCTTGAGCATTCACAAATTAGAACGTTGTGCTTTGGGTTTTTTTTTTGTTTGTTCGTTACACCCGTTGGACCGAAAATCCCATCTGGTTTCGATACGGTCAGAAAGGCAGAGAGCGAAAGGCAAAAAACGATTGGCAACAAAATGGCCACCGAGTGGTCGGTGATGGGTGTGGTGTGATAAAGTGTCCATTTAGGGTAAGAAATAGTGCTAGACCGAAGACGGATGCGAATCTTTGGGTCCGGGCGGTGTGATTCGAGGAGCCGGAAAAAGAGGCCCATAAAACTTGGCTCCACCGTCCTGGTCGAATTTTCACCACGGTTCGCTCATTAGGAAGTGTGTGTGTGTGTGTGTGCACGCGTGTGTATGCCTGCATCCATCGTCCGTGCCGTTGGGTTTTAGGGTGCAAGTAATGATACTTAATGGAGACGCCTGGTGGCGCGTAATGGAGACGCATGGTACCGTTCGTGTTGTACGGTGGTAATTAAACGACTCTCAGTCGACTGCTGGCAATGTCCCAGTAAAGTCAGTTTGTGAGGAGCAACAACAATAACAACCAAAACAAAAAATGACGAAAGCAAGCTTCATTTGTCTAGTGGAACCTGGTGGCGTGCAAATTGTTCCATCACGTGACTGACAGGTGTCAACATGTGATGTGAATCAGAGGCATTCCGTTGGCTGCTGTTGCTTTCATGTTGCTTGACGGAAAGCGTAGCCTGTAAGCCTGTGTGTTTGAAATGCCATAGAAAAGGGTGACAACATGTTGAGCGGCGCGTGTTTGTGTTGTTTACATTAGCTTCATCAGAGAGTTTCTAACATCCGTCTCGAGCCGGCACCGCATCCTTAAGTGAAGGTTTCTTTCGGTTTGACTTTCTTCCACCTTTTAGCACGCAATACAGTGAACCGTTTCAGTGTCTACCTTGACCTGCCCGTCAGAGCGTTTAGTTGAACGCTTGTCTTTGGTGAACGAAGAAACGCTTGTCGGCGTAAAGTAAACATAGTGTGGAAAGGTGTGCCAGCCACCACGCTAAGTGACTCATCACCATAAACATCACGTTCTGTCTCACCGGAGACAGCTTCTGCCCAAGCCCAAGACATGAAGTCAGTGGTGGGCTATTTCGTGTGGCAAGCATGCTACCACGTTCAATGCTTTTCCGCACTCGGCAAAGTACTACCGGTTCAATCGGTAGCAGTTTGCTTTTCTTTGTCTTGTTGTGTTGAAAAAAGCAACAAAACAAAAAAAAAGTACGAGGACTAGCTTTTCCTTCTAAAGAAGATTCTTGACAGGGAGAAAGAGACGTTAGCTATCCGTGTGACCTTCAGCGTAAATTCGTCTCGTTGTGTTTATGTTTGCGGAGCCAAGCATCATTGCATCATACCATATTTTGTAAACACACTGGAACACAAAGGTTTTGCTGCTTTTTTTTCTCTTGCTCAAAGACCTTGCGGCTAACCCAAGGAGTATATCGGATTTGGAAGGATCCTTTGCTAGGGGGTAATTGTAAGTGTGGCATGTCCTGTTCCTTCAGCTTCGGTGTTATTTCGCAAGACGATGGTACGGTGTCAGCTTAAGATTGTTTGGATGCTTTAGCATGATAATCTGGGATAAGCCTCGGTGGCATAAGTGAACGATACTAACAGGTTTATTTCATACGTTGCATGGAGAGTCTATTATCCTTATTTGAAGTTTTATTTTCTTTTTATTAGATAATTTATGTTATAGGGTTAATATAACTGTACTCTGATACATGCAGAGCTTTATGTGCTTTACGTATTCTGAGCTTTTCTGATAGATTGTTGGGGTAAGCTCTCTAAATTATTTCGATAAGGTTCAAACGCTGTGCAAGAATCATGTAATCCTTAATAATTCCAGCATGCTATAGGGAATAATAAAAAAATAATAAAATTTAATGGTTAGTTTATTTTTAGGCTCTTAATATAATTTAATTATCTGTACAACGAGTGTTCGCTTCAATCTTTACTACACTGTTATACTGCACAGTGTAGCATCCACAGTGCTTTACATATTCTGAACTAAAATTTCAATATAGCACGATACAGTACACATCAAATCTAGGACAGCAGGTTAATATTGGACGATAAAAAACATAACACAAACCAGCTGGAAGCAAAGTAAAGGATATTTGTCAAAGAATGCAACAGTCGCATAATTAGCTGTTTCAACCAAACTCCCGATACAGCATAGGCATTGAAGCACCTACCAGCGCACTCGACTAGCGAGCGGTGCAATGCAACTCGACACGAAACCGAAAAGACAGTTTAGTCAGCAGTTAAACATAAACAAACAAATCCATCCTAACGTAGCAAATAGAACAAAATTGCATAACGATACCCGACACATTTATTTGCGACAATATCCCTAAGTTCTTGTTCTCCATTCGAAAAAATTCAGAAGCGCACCAGTCCTCGACAACAGGAAATAACTAGAACCTTCAATACTTGACGGTATAAAAAATAATTAGGAATTGTATTTAGGACAACGGCCCGGTGGTAGTTGCGACAGCGGCGCCGGTCTTCACATGGCAGGACCGGGGTTCAAGTCTCGTCTGGGCCGTTCTCCCATAATGAAGACTGACTATCCAACTATGCGGTAACAATAAGTCTAGTAAGCCAGAAATGGCAGGCATGACCTAAGAGGTCGTTAGGCCAAGAAAGAAGAAGGACAACCCAACAATAACTGTCTATAAGCAGAAACAATTGTGGGAGACGCTTTACCAATGTTATGATATGAAAATAGAGTAAGGCGTTTGAAGGTAAAATGAGTTTAAATAAAGCGAATAAACCTGGACGGAAGAGAGTTGTTTGGATTGTCAGGTTTTGAGAATATCCAACCTTATAGAAAACGTCTTCTCATTCAAAGAGCTTCGAGAGTCCCTCTCCTTGATGTAAGGCCTCGTGTAACACGATATTTTTTTTTTTTTTTTTTTTTTTATTAATAACTTATTGTCTGCCTAAGGCTACACAATGTACTTAAAGACTAAGCTTACCGCTATAAAGGAGACGGGTTAAGAGAGGAAATAGGTGAGGAGGATTGACGTAGGAGAGCTCGGAAAGCTGGTAAGGAGAGAGAGAAGTCAAAGAGATCGGAATGCGAGTTAAATGCACGGATTGCGCGCAGGAGCGGATCATTCGCGCCAACAGCAGATCGCCTTGACGCAATAGCAAGGGGAGGACGAGGACGAAGATGATGTGATGGAACATAAAAGTTAATGGCAGAAAGGAGGAAAGGAGCATCGGTGGAGTTAAGGATAAGGGAGGCAATAAAGGAGACCTGGGCATGAGTGCGACGAGTTTCCAAGAGTTCGAGCCTCAACATATGACAACGAACGGGGTACGGCGGCATCGATGAGCCCGAATAGCCGTATGTTAGCGTAACCGAATTTTCCGCACACTAAAGTGTGTGTTCGAGTGTACGGCCACAGACGACGAGAGTGGGAAAGCGTACGCGCAAACACATCACAACAATATTTTCCACTTTATTAGCTACTATCATTATTGATTATTCTTGTACTTATGTAATAATTTCTTTTTACTGTTGCTTAGTTGACAATTGAAAACGACTTTGTTTCTCATTTTGAAACATATTTTAATAAAAACCATTCCCTGACTTTGGTAAGCTGGAATTGATATCATTAGGTATTGGTATTCTTCAAGTGATTTCCTATTGTTTTTCTTTACTATTCATTTTTTTGTTGTTGTGTTTAATATCCAATTTTTATTATTTTTACTCCTTCACATTCTTACTAACGTATTTATGTATACTTGCTGTGGAAACTTTTCCATTTTTCCAGTTCAGCAAGCGGTTTGATTTGCATATCAAATCCCACCGTACATTCACGTGCACACACATCCACACAGATACGTACACATTGCCAACTGGAAGATTCCTTAGCGTCACGAAACGTCCACCGGTGTCTGGCATCTTTGCGCCCGGTGCCTTTCCCGAGTCTGGCACGGAATTTTGCCCTAAATTTTCATTTCATTGCGCTGCAATCAATTCAACATTATGCGCGACGAGAATAACTGCCTCATGCCACTGTTTCCAGTTTCCATCGGCCCGGCCCAGCCGTGTGGCGGGGGATGAAAATTTTTCTGCAGTGCCAACCACATCGCTACGGTATTCGGGTGTCCCCTGTGGGACGCACACAAGCAACCCACGGGAGTCAAAGGTTCGCACCGTGGCGCTGGAAGTCAAATAAACGTAGCTCATAAAAAATTAATTGCAACCACAGCATAATGATGTCACATTATATTTTTCATTTTATTTCCACCAAGTTTTTACTTGTGCCTGTTTTTTGTTGTGGTCGTCGTGCGATGGCTGTTCAGTAGGTTACGGTGAACTGGTAGTACCAGTTCGCAAATGCCGTAAAACAGGTTCGGGAAATGGTTATACTTTTTTCTTTGTAAAATAAAAACGCTGCATCACATAAAAACATTTGCATTGGCTCCAATTATGCGAACGTTCAAAGAAGGGATGATGTGCTGCTTATTGGGCGCTGTGATGAACGCGAACGGATTTCCTTCTTTGTGAAGAACAAAAGTAAGCGTATAATGTTTACGATATGAGATCAATACAATGGGGTTTGCAGTAGGATGAGTCGGACGACGAGGCAAGCGGATCGCCAGTTTTTTTTATGCGCGCCGATTGTATCATTTGACCTCATTTTATTTTCATGACGTTTCGAAGCATAAATCGATGGCTTATAAAGGCTGAGAATGATGAGTTGTTTTATTTACGTCGGAAGATTTGCTTCCTCGAAATCGTAGGGAAACTGCGAGGAAAGTTTATGGAATCGATAAAAGAATGCCGAATGAACGTAGCGAAGGAGATTAAATATTAATTTTAGAGCTTTCAGATCGGTTAAAATAATGAAAGAATAGTAATGCCTTTGCTATGGTATTTGGATTTAATGTCATTTGCTTATAAAATGTGATAAAATAACTGAATCTTCCTATAAAATATTAGCTTGTCATGCAGAGAACTCCCAATTTAAAGTATCGTAAGCATCTACATCCGGTTTGCACACTACAAGAACTATCGAATGTGTAGAAACGTACAAGCTAAATCATACGAAGCGCCATACAAGCGGCGACACAAGCGACGACACACAAGTTCAATCGCAGGGTTTTTGTAAGCCAATCGTGATTCCTTTGACGTCGGTTCGCATTCGCTGTATGCAGCGCCTTCATTCACGTTTCCCCAACAAAGTTAAGACATAAATTGAAATTAAATTCAATTCTCCAAACGACATCGCAACCGTATTAGCCGTCCGTTGCCAACAGCGCACTCTCCATTCGACCGGCTGGTCCGGAACCTTCGTACGACCGAGTGGATGGGGAAACTTGTTTCCTGTTTCCTGTCGCACCGTACCTTGCTCCAGCACTCCAGCAAGGAGCACTACCGATAAGCTTTATCATCGAACCAGTATTGATGCTGTCTTGCGATAATCTCAAGGAACAGGACGGATGGGAGAGAAGCGTTACAGTTCGGCAAGCATTTCGCCTTTTGACGACCATTACGCTCACTCGCGCTTCGGCTTACGTGTGCCGGCCGTGTAGACTTACAGCGAAGAGTGTCATACGGGGTTTATGCTCGTTCGGTACCATTTGTCGACGGATTTCTTGCGATTTTATTTCTTCGCTTGGCTGGATTTTTCCAACAGCCAAGGATACGATAATGCAGCTCCAGACGATTGCGGTGGACTGGTAGTGCTGGTGCATTTTGCTTTTCCGTACAGGGAGTGGCAAGTCGCAACGGTTGCACTTTGGCGCTAGGAATGCGTTGAAGGTAAAGTCGAAATAAAACTTCCATGGCTCTGATCAGCTTAACGTCGAACATTGGCCACTTTGTTGTGAGTGGTGATTCCATTTTCGAGCTGGGAGTTGGCTGTTGAGCGACGAACTCTTCGAGTCGAATCGATTTCTGTTGAATTTCGAATCCGGCAGTGCCTGACCATCTCGGGTACGCCAGGTGGATGATAATGTGGACTTGTGTTCGGGATTTACGACGTCGGCAGGTTCTGTATATATTGAGACTCGGTAAGCTTCCATCCAGTCTGCATGAAAGCGGACTTCCGGCCCGGTTGTGCTTGTGCTGTTTGCGAAAAGTATCGAACGGAGCGTATGGGTAGCAAATACCGTAGCAAAGAGTAATGCTGTTTGAATGTACTTTACGTTTTAAGGCTTTCATAAATCCTGCATGTCCATGATTTGTACAAATGTTCACAGTATTACAATTCAGTGATAATACAATGAGCTGGTTTGAAATGAAAATGTGCAATTAGTAAGAATTAACATAAGATTTCAAAAGAGAAGCTAAGATTTTCAATTTGCACTAAATTAAGTGCAATTTTCAGGACTTAACTTAGTATTGAGTTCTAACAGAGACTGGATTCACCGAATACTGCTACTATAAGTTTGAAATAAAGAGTATTCAATTGAAACTCTCTCTAGAGTTAGCCCTTTTTCTTCTTATCACAAGAATTTTATTTCAATTATTGATCCTGAAACGTTATGGTCTTGTTGCTTTTTGGCAGTTTCTTTTGGCTTGAATACTTGAAACTTACAGTGAGTTTGATTGCAATATTTTTTCCAACTTTATGATCATTCTAAACAATGAATCTATCTTGATATCTGCTTGAAAAATATTATTTCACCGATATGAGCTAAGTCTTTGCATTCAACTGTAAGAAAATATGCCTGTTCGTTAGAATTACATCAACTGCAAGCCTCACACAGGACTACCGAGAAAAACGGAAAGCTCAATTCAATTACGATCAACTGCCATCCTATACCTAGAAGCACATTTTGTTTCGGAATTTTTGCAACCTAAGTCGGAAACATTCCTTAAATAGCATTCACTCTCCATTGCTGATGATTCAAACGAGAGAAAGAGAGTTTTTGGTTGTTGTTTTGCTTGCATCCACACAAGAAGAAATCACATGGCCTTGAGGCTCTTCAAGTGCCATTGTTCCGATGAGGCTGAGCTAGTCATTGATTTCCATTCTCCACTTCCCCATCTGGACCGTTTCCTTTTCCAGTGAAGCACCTCAATTGTCGGTGGTTCGAGAGGAGAGAAGTTTTGCATGTGCGGATGGGTGGATAAATATTGGAAATTCAAATCCAAATACCGTGAAGCATAGATGCGGAAGAATAAATACACTGTTCGAGGTTGTCGATACTGTGGGGAAGGGAAGAGCTCTCGTTCGAATAAGGATGTACAAGCGAGAAATAAAATTGAGAGGCACTAGCGAAAAGGAGGGGCCATAGAACATCAATTCTGTGTAGAGTGTAGAGCAGCATGATCATGATGGTATCGTTCAATAACAATGTCGCTTTATGACGGCATAAAATGAGACACCGTACTGCGGGAGAGCGGTTGCGGCAGGCTATCATGTGGCAGGGTTGGTAACGATAAAGAGACGTGAAAAAATGTGAACGTTGCTCCCGTTCGTAAACCTCCCCCCGTTTCCGCTGGTTGATATGAGATGTAGTTGGAGAAAAGGGCAGCAGAATATTAGGGAGAGTTTCGCAACAAAACCGTACCTTGCTCCAGCACTCCAGCAAGGAGCACTACCGATAAGCTTTATCATCGAACCAGTATTGATGCTGTCTTGCGATAATCTCAAGGAACAGGACGGATGGGAGAGAAGCGTTACAGTTCGGCAAGCATTTCGCCTTTTGACGACCATTACGCTCACTCGCGCTTCGGCTTACGTGTGCCGGCCGTGTAGACTTACAGCGAAGAGTGTCATACGGGGTTTATGCTCGTTCGGTACCATTTGTCGACGGATTTCTTGCGATTTTATTTCTTCGCTTGGCTGGATTTTTCCAACAGCCAAGGATACGATAATGCAGCTCCAGACGGTTGCGATGGACTGGTGGTGCTGGTGAATTCTGCTTTTCCGTACAGGGAGTGGCAAGTCGCAACGGTTGCACTTTGGCGCTAGGAATGCGTTGAAGGTAAAGTCGAAATAAAACTTCCATGGCTCTGATCAGCTTAACGTCGAACATTGGCCACTTTGTTGTGAGTGGTGATTCCATTTTCGAGCTGGGAGTTGGCTGTTGAGCGACGAACTCTTCGAGTCGAATCGATTTCTGTTGAATTTCGAATCCGGCAGTGCCTGACCATCTCGGGTACGCCAGGTGGATGATAATGTGGACTTGTGTTCGGGATTTACGACGTCGGCAGGTTCTGTATATATTGAGACTCGGTAAGCTTCCATCCAGTCTGCATGAAAGCGGACTTCCGGCCCGGTTGTGCTTGTGCTGTTTGCGAAAAGTATCGAACGGAGCGTATGGGTAGCAAATACCGTAGCAAAGAGTAATGCTGTTTGAATGTACTTTACGTTTTAAGGCTTTCATAAATCCTGCATGTCCATGATTTGTACAAATGTTCACAGTATTACAATTCAGTGATAATACAATGAGCTGGTTTGAAATGAAAATGTGCAATTAGTAAGAATTAACATAAGATTTCAAAAGAGAAGCTAAAATTTTCAATTTGCACTAAATTAAGTGCAATTTTCAGGACTTAACTTAGTATTGAGTTCTAACAGAGACTGGATTCACCGAATACTGCTACTATAAGTTTGAAATAAAGAGTATTCAATTGAAACTCTCTCTAGAGTTAGCCCTTTTTCTTCTTATCACAAGAATTTTATTTCAATTATTGATCCTGAAACGTTATGGTCTTGTTGCTTTTCGGCAGTTTTTTTTGGCTTGAATACTTGAAACTTACAGTTAGTTGGATTGCAATATTTTTTTCCAACTTTATGATCATTCTAAACATTGAATCTATCTTGATATCTGCTTGAAAAATATTATTTCACCGATATGAGCTAAGTCTTTGCATTCAACTGTAAGAAAATATGCCTGTTCGTTAGAATTACATCAACTGCAAGCCTCACACAGGACTACCGAGAAAAACGGAAAGCTCAATTCAATTACGATCAACTGCCATCCTATACCTAGAAGCACATTTTGTTTCGGAATTTTTGCAACCTAAGTCGGAAACATTCCTTAAATAGCATTCACTCTCCATTGCTGATGATTCAAACGAGAGAAAGAGAGTTTTTGGTTGTTGTTTTGCTTGCATCCACACAAGAAGAAATCACATGGCCTTGAGGCTCTTCAAGTGCCAGTGTTCCGATGAGACTGAGCTAGTCATTGATTTCCATTCTCCACTTCCCCATCTGGACCGTTTCCTTTTCCAGTGAAGCACCTCAATTGTCGGTGGTTCGTGAGGAGAGAAGTTTTGCATGTGCGGATGGGTGGATAAATATTGGAAATTCAAATCCAAATACCGTGAAGCATAGATGCGGAAGAATAAATACACTGTTCGAGGTTGCGAGCAGGAATCTCACCCGGCGGGGGGATGAAAAGTTCCATCCATATCGCGCATCGTACACGCCCCACAGAAGCTGAAGCTGATCGATGATGGGTGGTGGGTTGCGTATTACTTTGTCATAGCCGAAGCAATTTCAATCAGTGCGCTCACCCCGCTAAATTGATACGGGGGTTCTGGTGAAACGCTAAACAAGTGCGGCGTGTACAAAAAACAATGCGTCCGTTTGGAAGATTTGATGCCGAAGCACGTCATGTATCACCTCGACGACAGTTGCTGGCGCCCGTTATGACATTTTAATTTGATTGTAGAAAAATGATAAACGATACATTACGTTCTATTTTGATGGCTCGCTGCGCACGATTAAACATGGCCAGTGTCGGTATGGTGACAAAGCAAAACATGCTGGGGCTGCTGGTCGTGATTGTGGTTGAACGATTTCGAATTGGTTACAAAAGGTAAGTTTGTGTGGTAAGTTGCTACTTTGTTCGATTGGGGTGTAGAACACTGCGAAGCAAAAAAAGAGTTGATGAATGGGAATTTGGTATTTGAACAATGCAATGAATGCTTTGATACGGTGTAACGTGAACTGAGCCTGCACATCAAATGTTCATTCATTGGCAAAAGGTTTAAAAATAGCACTGAAGCGTTTTCTTCGTTAATGCGCGTTTTAAGGTGATGGAGGCGCCCGGTGGTTCGTAAGAAGTTGATACGAATTCTAACCATCTGAATTATTTACACGTTAGAAAGCTTTGTACACATCAAACAAACTTAATATATCGATTAAATTTTGTCTATCCGTTCTCTTTTTGCATCTTGCTGGTACCCGTTTCCACCCAGATGGTTCAAAATCATCTATGAAATCGAAAACGTGACACATGTGTTGTGTTCGGAGGGCTTACAGCAAGAGGATCCGTTCAAAATACGACGTTGCCAGTTGCTTTGTGAACTGATAAATAAAAAAAAATAATAGGAATCGAAAACTGAAAATGATATGAAAATGAATTTTTTGGTTTTGTTTCACAATTAACGACCCAGTAGACTTACTTATGCAAATACAAATAATAAATTTTAACTAAAAGTACTCAGTAATGAAGCAGAACTATATAGTCTATGTGGTTAGAAGTTCAACTGGGTTTTATTAGTGATGTTTAATGGGAAATTGAAGTGTTTAGCAGAGTTTCGATGAATTGTTAGATGAAATCGCATGAATAAATATAGTAACAGTAAAGAATTGAATCGTGTAAAGAGGTATAGAAACAATGCCAATGTTAATTGGCATTCAAATTCGCTAATTATTGCTGTGCAGGGTGGACAACCTTTGGAACTATGAGCTGTTACTGATACGTTAATTAAATTTAAACATTTACCTTGTCGCTGCTACGCAAGCATCAGGCTACCTCGTCTCAATTGAAGGGTGTATCAAAATATAGCTCTTCTCTTCGAGAGCATGATATTGATTCGGCGTAAAGTGCCAATTATTTTTGTGTTATGTAGCATTGTATGTTTTGCACTGGACGTTGAATGTGGGAAGAATAAGACAAAGGTGAAGGTATTATACCATAGTATCAATAGTTGATTAGAGCACGGTTATCACGGTGCCATTTTATGCTGCTAAGAGGTTAATGAAGCGAACGGCAAGGCGGCTCACGAGTTTCGATGTTGCGTTACTGTGTACAATATAGCATCAATTTATGCATGAATAGCGATCTACGAAAGCACTCGAACAAACTGTTCTAATCAGGAAACAATAGCCATCGTAGCGACGCGGAAACAAATCGATTATTACACAGTTCGTAGCATACTAGCTTCTTGCAAGACTTGTTTAATAAGCCACGTGAATCACATGGTACAATGTAAACTTACACCCATGTTAGTTTGACGCAAAGAAAAAACTTATGGAGTATGAAGATGTTGTAAATTACCTACTGTTTAACAATAATTGTGTATGCTTCGGTGGGGATTTTACAACCTTCCTATGTATAGTTATGAATTAAGCATGTCTACCAGGAAGCATCGAAATCATGGCAATCCTCATGACAATGGTTTTTGTTTACGCAATGTGTAGCGTACGGATTGTTACACTGTTGCGCAACTCCATAACTCTCGCAACTACAGTGGCAGCTGGCACAACATGCACCATGGCTACATTCGCGGTCCATGAATGTAATTCGATCATTCGTATGCGATTTATGGAAGCCGTGTCAGTGGGCCCATGTGCCGAGATTGTCGGCAGGCACACCCTACACACACACACTACATGGCACCTGTCATCGAAGCAATGAATCATTACATAATTTCCTGCACTGACGGCAGTGTTTTTGGTGAACCAGACGTCGCCATTTGCCACACAGACTCACACGGCAAAGCGTGGTTCACATCTTCGTCTGTTGTACATCAAGTGCGCAAGGACTCGCAAGTCACTCCAGACGACACTTTGACACGTTCTCAAGGCCCGCTCAAGTGGACGGTATGTGGCAGTGCAGTCTCTGATGCTGATCCAGCAGCAAAATTCGACACGTTTGCTTTGGTGTTTGCGCTTCCTAGGTACGTACCGTCGGCAAACGAATCGATGCGATGAGCAACAACGCGGCATGTGTGATACGTGGGCATACGCTGATGGTGCAGTGTGCTAGTGTGCCGTCGATATGCACTCGCCCGTATCTATGATAGCGACACTTGACATCGCACACAATCGACACAGTGGCTGTGTTGAACTGGAGGGTTCTGTGTGATATTTTAATGAACAGTTTTTAGATCTAGTTGTTTTTAACCTTTTACAAAGGGAAATAAAAACAACCCCCTTTAAACAGTGTTTTTTCATATGAAGTTTATAGGCTCTGTCCTAAAGTCGGTACTTCTGTGTTGCCATTCACGGGCGGATATTCTGTTCTGACAAACCCTGTCCAACGTTTCAACTAGCATAGATCTATCAAAAAATAACTCTCAGTGCAAACAAATTGTAGATCATGGTAGAATTCAGTTTGGTTTTACTTCACCGTCCATGCTTTATGCAGCAATAATGGCAACGTAGAGATGGTTTTGCAATGGACACAATTTTTCTGATTCTATTTCAGTTTGTGTCAATCGCACAAATGCCACTCTGCGAAAAAACCATCTGCTGTTAAAATAGGCTTCTCACTACATTGTTTCAAAAAGAACATCAAAACACATCAGAGCGTGTAGTCACTTTCATAAATGATTTAAGATTATCGCTATTGGATCTGTTGGTTGTGTGTCGGAAGGAAGCTTTATTGTAATCGATCAATCAGTAACGTAACGCTTTCTACTGAATTTGATAAACTGTTTTACGAAAAATGGCCCTGGTAAATACAATGAAATAATGCGATAAAGTTGTTGGTAGCATCACTGTTCACGGTAGCAAAAATTTCGACGCTTTGGGTGTCTGCGTGTCCTTGAAGAATCATTACACATTACATGTGTAAGCTCAGACCCTCTGTCTAACAAATTATACAACATGATAAAATTATTATTCTTGTTACAAGTCAGTTTGAAATAAGGATTTTTTAAGTACTTTTCGTGCTGGTAATGTGTATATGGAACGTATGTATATTAGAAATCCGTCTAATTTGTGCTTTTATTTAAATATTTTTGAATTTTTTACGTTGTATTTTTGTAAAATACTTACATTTTCTTACAGAGCATAATTCAAAAAGCAGCTAAATTCTTGGTTCAAAAAAGGTCCGCTCATACAACGATGTATATGATGCCAACGTGCAAGAAATGTTGCCTTCGTTCTTCTTATTTCCACATACACACACATACACGCACGCAGAAAGATAGGATTTGCTGCTTTAGGCCCACATTTTATCCCGCCGTATAGCATCTAACAGGGACGTTCGAAAATCGGAGCAATTTCTATGAGCCATTTAACATAATGACGTCATCCTGAAATGGGATACGTAAATGTACATTTATACAAGGCGCGCGCCGTTCGCTCTCTGCCAGCGGGAACGGGAAACTGTTTTGGCGTGGCCACAACAATTTTCTTGGACAGCAGCAAAAGGAAATAAAACAGAGAGCAGAAAACAACAGAATTATCGATTTCTTTGGTAGGCGCGCTGATGGGTTGGGTGTGTTTGGGTAGGAAGAATGGCACGAATATTTGTTCTACATGTAGTTTTTTGGACTACAGTGTGAGGAGTAGAACTTTCGTGGAAAGGGGGCAAAACCCCAGCTCAAGGAAACATAATATGCTCGCCCGATCCAGCTTCCGGCGTTGTGGCGAGCGGCGGTGGCAACTGAAACTGGCACGGGGCACAGTCAACTGGGGCAGAAAATATAACGGGCTCAATAAATCGTTCGTAAACTTCCGGCCCGGTCGGAGGCATGCTTCGTGAGGCCGGTGTATTCTTCCAGAGCGGTTGCTCGATGTGTGCTCGCCACTGATCCGAAGGGCCCGGTACGCTAGTTTTATAGCGTGCGGCACCAGTGGGGTCGTTTTCTTTGCCGCTGCAAACCAACCGGAACTTCAGAACTAGCTCTTTAAGGTAGGGTTAGGTATCTTTCGCCATTTGTTCTACGCTTTTGCTTCGCCACGAGCCGGCATCGTTCGCTATCGGCTATCAATTTCGGGCCGTAACGATCGTCGCTTCAGTGGGTTTTCCAGAGGCCGCCCTGCCAAACCACCCTTTACCATTGTTTCCTGGTACCAGTTCGCTCGTTTTTCCCGGCGTCATGTGGGACACGATGTTTTCCCTTGTTTTTTGTGCTACTGATACCGGCGCCGTATCGGTTTCTACTCATCTGGAAACCGGGAACAGGGCTATCACTTCCGGTGCGGAAAGGTGTTCCGTGTAGTTTCGTTTCGGAGGCTGCAACCGATTTGCACCGGTGTTCGGATTCCGGATTTTCGGAATGTCATTTCTGTATTCTTCCCTTTTACTTTGGCTCGCTCGCTTGTCTAGTGTGAAGTTATCCTTCGATTGTCGAAATTCAGTCTGCAGTTTGCATTTGGTAGAATGGTTCTACCGGTGCGCAGCAAGTTCAAGGTAGTTTAATTTATTATTCTTTCCCCCCCCCCGCAAGAAGATGTGCAACGCTCAGCAAACCGATTGCTAGACGGCTAGTTTAAGCGCAGCAGAAGCAGCAGCAGCAAAAGCGACTTCTCGTGTGCTTCCGGTTATGGTTGCGATTGTCAGATAACGAGAATTTCGATTCTGCCGGCTTCAGCTGACGGCGGATAGATGTCAGCTCGGTACAGACGCTTCTCGACATTGACAAACCGCAGTGCAACGGGTGTCGGAACGGTGTTCGTGAAGGTAGGGTGGAGAGAAAAAGGAAAAGAAACCGGCTTCATGTTCCTTGTTCGCATCTCATTGCTTCCGACCGGACCGGCATCTGTGCCCGGTGGGAAGGTGACGATCAAAAGCGGAGAAATAAATTCCACTCCACCAGGTGTTGCCAAGGGTTTGTTCAGGGAAGATGTTTGCCGAAAGAACCGGAGATAGGAGATACGATCGGGATTTGTAGTGAGGGCAGAAAGAAACGCTTGGTATGGCCTTTTTTTTGGGAGACATTTAAATCGGTTGAGACATGAAGCAATCGATAGCAGACAATCGAGTTGCGATGGAGATGGAAAAAAATATAACGCAATCCTAGAACATTCACCGGATACAATCAATTTCGATTTACGCTCCACTGGTAAAACAGCCATATTGCATGATTTCGATTCGTCTTTATTGATATGCTTTTGTCTTTGCTTAACATTTCGTAGGATTTATTAAACCATATCGAGATAGAACAGTAGTTATAGAATTACACATTTCATAATTTAGCCTGATCGTATTGGTTAATACATCATTTTTAACGATTAAGAATATTCATATTTAGCTAATAAAATAATGTTTTCTTTTCAGGTATGTATTCAATCAACAGATGATCTCCAAAACAAGGATCAGCATGAGTATACTCCACAGCATATTAATTGTTTCTGTCTGAAACAAGATAAACCATTCAACATTTAAAACACAATTTAACTTCTGCACAAGCATAATGCATTTTATTTTATCACCAGGGGTTTTATCATTTTCATAAGCTGTTCTTTACGACGGGTAACTATTTGAAGCTAGCCAGCGAGAGTATGGCTTATTGATTATGCTTCGTTTCGTTTTCAAAAATCCATCTCATGGCTCAATTTTAAACTGCGCTCAGACGATGAAATCTTATCCAGCTGACCACAAACTTGTGTCGTAAAAAGCTCCCGACACGGTGCCAGTTCATTGTTTTCGAAGCTACTGCATCTGCCACATGAAACGAGCGAGTGTCTCGTCACATCGTTTGTTTTGTGCCGGTTTTGGATCATTAAAAGTGTTCTAAACTGGTGGTGCATTTTTATGTTACTTGTTTTTTTTCGGGATACCGGTACCGAGTTCAAGATTTATTTTTAACGAGCAAAACGCCGAAATCTGCTGCAGACTTTGAAATGGCAATTAGAACGCTCCATACACCGTGTGTAGTACTTTTACGCGGGTGGTAGCTAATAAAGTGGCGATGACATTGGAATCGGTGTCGCAAGTACTGCTGTTTTATGATCACAATGGATGATGCTCCACTTCATTGTGGACCGTGTATGATAGGGCGTATTTCGTTCGTTTATCCTATGGCGCTGCTGATGCAAGCTGTTACTAACACATGCACTGCTAAGGGCGTGTCGTAAAAGTGACCACAAGTATGTGTTCTCCAGTCATCGTTTCGTTAAGGTTTGCATCTTCACGGAGCATCGTAAAAAAAAGTTACCCTGCGGTGACTTGAATTCGAAATATCTGCTGAGAGTGTTCAAGAGACAGAAGTGTCTTGAGCGGATTCTTTTTTCTCATCTATATCAAGTCGATAGGCTGAACCGTTTCGGGACAGTAACGCGTGAGGAATCCTTTCACAATCTTATGCTATGCGTCTGAAACCAATTGGAATTGTTACTGTACTTATTGTATAACACATGAATCACTTCAGACTGTGGATAATCTGTCGCCTTTTTTGTGTGTGCTAGTAATCAGATAGAAATGTCCGTTGGTTTACTTGGCCGAAAATAGGGCCTGTACTTTTTACCTATGAATGCCCCAAAAAATCCTTCCCACGGCCAGATGACACCCTTCTTCAAGGGTAACCGATATCACAGGACGGCCAGCACTCATCCAATGGTCCACCTACAGGCAAGTTGGAGCCATGACGAATGAAGGTTCTTCTGTGGCAAACGAACGGGTAATTCCTTTTTACGAGCTCCATACACTCCGATCTAGCGCTAGACTCCGAAAAGGGGCAATGTCGCCTAAAGCTTGCCCCAGCCGGGGAATTCTGGCACCAAAAATACACTCGCCATCATGCTCATTGCTTATCGTGCCCCTTCTGGCCGCGCGTTTCTGCTGAGTGTGCAATAATGATACATCGGTGACCGTCTTCTCGAAATGGATTTCACGCACATGGGTGCTCTGGGGTTGCGCCGGGGTTAAGAAGGCTAAGAAAAATATATTCAAAAATTTGACCACATTAGAGCAGTGTGGCACGTGAGCCGCATTGCAAGTGGCATAATGTGGAAGAAAATGCGGGATGAAACGATGACAACTGCGAACCGCACGTACCAACGAGGGAACCAAGGGTGGACAGCTGCACGCTTTTGCTGCTGTCCGCACGACAGATGAACCCTCGGTGGAAGTCTTGTGGACGCGGTTGAGGAAACAATTCCAAGGCGGCAAAAGGACCCGCGTGTGTACCCTTGCTTGCTTGGGTGCTTTACACTAACCATCGGGC
Organism: Anopheles maculatus; assembly: GCA_002091835.1. Classification (NCBI taxonomy): domain Eukaryota; kingdom Metazoa; phylum Arthropoda; class Insecta; order Diptera; family Culicidae; genus Anopheles; species Anopheles maculatus. Next base: position 51,323 of record KZ062497.1, on the reverse strand, counting down.
CGTTACTCCTTGCGGTTGTGTCATGCTGGACGGACGTGTGCTATTATGGTGCTCCTCTTAGCACGTATCCGTCGTTATGCTGAAGCGTGCAGGTTGCAGTACGAGTGCGTGGAAAGTAGCGTTTCGTTGCGTATCGCGTTTTTGACGATAGTTTCCTTGGCGGTGGTAGTAAATATAATACGTTTTGTTGTGCTTACCTGATGCTGGCAGGGAACTGGGTCCTGCCCGGTAGGTAGATATTTTTATTTCTTTCTCCGGCCAGTGGTTTACAGTGCATGTGGAGGGTGCGATGCTTAACTGTGATGGGCCAAACGATGATGGTTATGATGGTCATGATTATCATTTTCAATTTACGCCATATGGTTATCATTTTTGGGGCACGGTGCTCATCATCATCACGATGAGCCTTACATTGTGCCTTACATTCGTGAGAACTGTAGGGCTATATCGGATCTACGTCTCCGTAAACAATGCCCAACAGTAAGCTACTGGAAAGGTGTGCGAATGATTGTTGCTGAAGAGTGTTAGGGGATGGTTTTGTACTGTCAGCATTATATGTATGGTTTTCTTTGTTTCCCGAGAGTACTGATTAAATCAATCAACGATCGATAGCATTAGTCCAGGTTAGGTTGGATAAATTGAATAAGAAACGTGTGTTTAAACGATGGTTACATGCTCATGCTTTTTTGTTTGTTGATTGCTCAGAAGTGAACATTGTTTTGACGGCTAGAAGAAGGATATACTTATCGGTAGTAGAAGGTATAAGTTTTGATGTGGAAAGCTTTAACGAGTAACAAAAAGTAAAATTGTGTTTTTGAGGTTTTTTTAAGGTCTTTAGAATATTGAAAAAGAGAAAACAAACAGAAAAATTGGAAGTAGGATTTAACTCTTTTCTTCAAAGAAAGTGTCCTGTGTGGCTAGCCAAAATCTTCTGGTTGTGGCTGAGGAGTGTTGCTCTTATTATACCTCTATCGCCTTAAGAAAAACCTTAGGCGATCTCCTTTTTTATCGTTAGTAACGTGAACGCTACCGATTCATATTTCTGACTATTCAGCAAATGGCATATCTCGACATGGACATCAGAAATTTTATATCAAAAATAAGAACTTCAGAGGAAGTAGTACCAAACAAAACGATAAATAAAGTACTAAGTTGTAATTTATTTATCACCGGGCGGCCCGGTGGTGATGCGACAGCGGTGCCGGTCTTCACACGGCAGGACCGGGGTTCAAGTCTCATCTGGGCCGTTCCCCCATAGTGAGGATTAACTAACCAACTATGCGGTATCAATTAGTCTAGTAAGCCAGAAATGGCAGGCATGACCTTAAGAGGTCGTTAGGCCATGAAAGAAGAAGAAAGTACTAAGTTGTATTTGTATTTGTTTATTCTAAATGTCTGCCACTATGGGTTTAACAATGTTATTTCTTATTTACTTAGGAAGGAGGATCGCCAATGGGATAGGACCAAGATTAGGTAGTTAGGAGGAGTTGTACAACACAGATCGGAAGTGGGAAACAGGGAAATTGAAGTCAAACAGGGAAATTGAAGTACGCGGTTAAATGCATTGCATGCTCGCAACCAGGGATCATTCTGGCCAAAGACCGTATGCCGAGAGGGAATAAAGGTAGGAGGTCTGTCACGAAGACGACGTGAAGGAACATATATAGGTATAGAGGAAAGAAGAGAAGGAACGACGAATTCAGAGAAAAGAATACAGGCAATGAAGTAGGACTGCGCTTGCGAATGAGGGAATAAGAGGGCACAGGAGCAGAGTATCCGTGAAGAAATCTACGCACAGCAAGGCGCGTAAACCTTCTCTATTGCGATTCTCTATTGAGAGTTGTTAGTCGCGACAACACAGCTATCATTATTAATAGAGTAGTTAATCGATTCAAATTACAAACGAGTTGTTAAAACTCTTCGTGAAAAGTTTATTCAACAGATTCTTTAAGATGATTTAAATCAGTCCTTCACTCTTATTTAGTTCGCACAACACTACACGGACCTATTGCTTAAAAAATCGCCGTATCCAACATCATGCCAATTAGAAATTGGTTTTTATATCTTAGTTGTTCACTTTTTCTTTTTTTAATTTTTCTTGTGTTCTGTAATATCAAGTTTACCTAGTCGTTTAATCAATAGTTAGGATTTGGAACTACATTTCTTAATTACTTCGATCTTAACTCGTCGAATGCTAAAACCTATCTGATCTTAATGTGCCGAGACTCGCCTACGAACGTTGACGCATACAAAGGTGTTGGTGGCACAGCGTTAGGTCAGCCAGACATAACTCTATGTCTGTAGGTTTTGGCGTAATAATATGGACTTTCATTAACGCATATACTTATCGCACGATTAAAGGAAACATCTACGATAGATAAATGCATAACTAAATTATAAATTTCCAACCATCTGAGTCACTTGGCACGCACTTTAAAATTGGCACTCATTGGAATGATAACAGAAACAAATTTCCGACTTTCAATCGCAGACATCGCATCGACACAGCTGTCATTTTGTTTAAAAAAAAACGAACATACTGTCCGACACCCTGGTGAGAACACCTGAAACCAACGCGGGAGTGTGAGTTGTATTCGCGTTCACACCGTACCGCACGGTCCAAATCTGCCGCAATCTGCACAAACTACATCATGATGAAGTGACCATCTGCACCGTTTGCGATTCACCGGTTTATATTCACGTTTTCATACACCTCATGCGCATGTACGAGGTACAGGATGTAGGCGGCCATCGATGTTGATCAGTTTACCATCAATTCCCACTCAAAACTGTACGGCCCCGGGAAGGTATAATATTCTTTCACACCGAATGTGGAGCGAATGTGAGCCGTTTTGTTTCCTTTCTAGAAATTTTAGGAATCCATCCCGCCTGTTTGCTGTCCGCGCGCTTTGCCGGCAATTGCTTTAACGCTCAAACGCAACCAACTACGTACAAACGCGCGTAGCTTGGCTTTTTGCAACTGGTTCGCCGAAACGGTGTTTGTGTGCGCTAGTGTGCTGTCATAAACATAAATTTTAATATGCTACACACGAATCAGTGCAATGCGAATATGATGGCCGCGCACACACCGTGCCGCGTTGCTCGCCTGAATGTTGTTGAGCGAAAATGCTGTGTTGATTGTTTGCCGCGTATCGAATCCGAAACCGTCGCTAGCGTACGTGAATGTTTTCGCGCACAGCTGTGTATACATTTTTAAGCTTAAAGACACACCGTATGGTATGGTGCGGTGGGCTGCCTACCGGAAGGAAGGAACCGTCGTTGCGGCCGTTGCCAGTAGAAACTTTTTGGGAAATAATGATATGGGCGATTGGCTTAGAGATGGAAGTGAAACTAAAATATTGAACGTGTGCCCGCTCAGTTCCAGTTGCCGGAAGGTGCAAAAATACCACTCGAGAGGTGGAGAAGAGGGAGTTCCTATGTGCCGGATAAGTATGTGAAACAATCTAACACATACGTTCATACACACACACACGTACACGTAAACGTGGGTAAAACTGTGTGACGGTGCGAGCCAAACGGTTTTCGTTACGTTTGAATGTTTTTGAGCGGTGTGTGAATAAATCATTAGATTACTACGCAGTCTGGTACCGGGCACAGCTGCTTCCTGTCCCGGAACCGGAACCCGAAAACCTGTTTTGCTGAAAATGGGGGAAAAGCTTCGGATGCTTTGGGTAGCGGAACGGCGAATCGTCCTCGTTGGCCCATCTGCAAACGTAACGAAATGGTTCATCGGGGAAATCTGACGAGCAACGATACCATTTTCTGTGTGCCACCACATAACCTACCGTGAAACCTGCTTCCTTTCTCTGGTTCGGGGATGCTGTGAGAATTGGAAAAATAAAAAGGAAACATCAGAGAAATCGAAACAGAACACTCCAATGAGGGTTGTGGATGCGTGTGTTCGGTACAAATCGATAGACTGTGCCGGGGCTTAAGGAAGGCCCGAGACTGCCCGGCCAGACTTTGCCAGCAGAGGGGCTGAAGCGTTAAAATGCCAATAAAAACACATGTTCTCCAATCGTCGCCTGTCCGTACCGATAGGGTGTGTATGTGATCCTGCTATCAACTAGAGTGCCCGGCAGCTTTCGATGGACAACATCGACACCCGGTTCTGGCAGTTGGTATATTTTTTATTTTTATATAATTTTCTCCCCCGTTTTCCCGTATCTACCCTCCCCGGTTCGGGAAAGGGTGCCGGTGCCGGTTCGGTAGATCTAGATGCACGTTGAACTGCTGCTGAAGAGGTGTTATCCCTTCGGTATTACGACGAGGGATGAATGTTAAATTTGACGAGCAAATTTCATCGACAACATCGTTACATGCCGATCGGAAAAACGAATGTGGCAAGGGGCAGTTTATTAGGGGTTTATGTTTATGTGAAAAACGGCACAATCATACACCCAACAGCCCCGTGTGCGCTTTTCCAAAACGATCCTCTTATATCGGTTCCTGCTGGATGTAAACTTGTTGTAGCTGATAGCAGGACATACATTTCATCAGGCCACCCTCGTGCTGTGGCTTTTCCCGTTTGTGATTTTTCACACCCCACTTTTCCATCCCAGCATCTCAGTCATCCACAAAGCTTGCGGTTGTGAGTGTGCGTGTGTTACATCAATACCGACTGGACGCTCGTCAGGCATTACGTTGGGCTGGGGACCTGTTTTTTTTTTTGGTATTTGATTGGTTCGGGCTCACCGATGGTGATAAGATTTTATTGCGCCCAGCTCAGGGTGGATCAGGTAAGGTATTCCATCAGGGTGTTCTTTTTTTCCGTCATACTCACACCACAAAGTGAAGTGTGTTTGTGTCAGCGGATTTCCCAGAAACGGTGTCGTAAAAAAATAGTGTAGTATCACACCGCAAAAGCATACATGAATCGTGCAAATATCTGGTTTTGATTTCGGGCTTGACTTTGATTCGATCCCACTGCTCTGATATGCTTTGGTTTGTGTGTGTGTGTTGGAGTGCTTGCGTCCCCTAGTGCACCATTCCGAAGCACATTTGCTTAATGGGCTCGATGGACACGATCGTCGGATAAGCATCTGTTGAGTGCAGCTTTAAAGCTTCCCACTGCACTGGTTGTGCTGCTATTTATCGGCTGCCCACCGTGCTAGGTGGTGTTTTACGATGGCTTATCGTAAATGATGCTATAGCGGTTTTGATAACAGCCGATTGATTGAATGGATTACGACACCCTAAAGCCGGCGATGATCCATTTTTATGTGCTAAAGTATGTTGTTGTCATACACATTAGCTTAAAGTCGCGTGCAGGTAATGCGCTTATAAGCGAAGTGTGTTTGTTTAGTTAGCGAAAGCATAATCGAGCTTTAGGCGTGAAGAAGTTTTTCGTGAGGAAAATAATCATCTTCAGCTTTAGTGAAACGTTGTTGAGATTTGGATTAAAATCAGGGATTTGCAATAATTTCTTGTCCAAATGTATCACTATGTGAACTCGGATTTGATTTGTACAGAAATGCTTTTTTTGATTATTCGAGTATAAACTCTACCAACATGCTTAAACAACTATTCACTCTCTGTGATCTATTTTTATTTTACCTCTTACACTCCGGAGTAAGCCTGTTAAATAGAATGGGTCGTTGCAGATGTTGTTCTTCCCTCTACTAGCTGTCTGTTATTTTAGTGTTTTTTAAGGATCTACCTAGGCATATTACTATGTTTCAAATGTCATTGTTCATAATATTTTTTAAGTTTTTCATGCTAAATGATTTTCAACACTAATCATTCTGTTTCACTTTTGCTTTAACAATTCCTTTATCCTGGAAATTAGCATTAAATAAATATTTTTTACGGTTGTTTTCATCGGACGTTTTGTGGATAATATATTGCAAATCAATACAAATAAAACGCCTGAACGGGTCTCAACAGTTCTTCTGCCCAATAAAAGAAATAGTTTGTAAAAATGGATGTAACCTACAAAATACCGTCATAAATTTAAAATAAAATAAAATTTAAGCAACATAATATTGTCGAATTCAATGAACCTTTTAGATGTTTTAGAGGAAGCTTTAACGTTATAAAGAACAAGATTCCATGAGTAGACTGATGCGATAAACAAAACAAGAAAAAACAAAATAAATAAAACCCTTATCCGTAAGCACCAGTAGCCAGTATCCAGCAAAAATGAAATTGCTTATCGCATAACGCATACGCATCGCTGTGTGCTCGCTTCACCGATTCGATTTCCTAAGCCCGGGAAGGAACATCTAAAAGAAGCTGCTGCAGGAATGAAAAGCAGGAAGAAAAAAATAATCTCACTCACGCAACGCACAACAGATTCCATTTTTCTCCATTTTTCGTACCATCTGGTGACCGGCAAATAGATATGTTTTGTGTCCATATGTGTCGGGCATAATTTGGCCGGAACGCCGGAACGTCGCTTTTTCGTCGCCTTAATCGCATCCGACAGTGCCGTTGCACGTTTGCTACGACGCAACCCAATAACGCACCGAGGGCAGATCGTCTTCCGACACCAGACGCGAGCAAGCAACCGAGTGGTTTGTCCCACCATCACCGTCAATCCTTTTTCCTTCGCTGTTCCTTCGTTTCGGTACACGGCCGGGTAACGAGCGTACTGTGTCACGCAAGCATGGAAAAACATTGCTGTGGAAAGCAGATTGTTTGTGGTGGTGAGCCGCTTAATTCTTGTAGACGGTCGCCAGTTGGACTGACAAAAAGAAGCATGCCGAGGAGTGTGTTCCGGTGTTTAGGTGGCGATTTAGAAAGAAGGTGACAGAGATGACAGAAAAGGTACAGTGCGGTTGCAATGTTTGGAGCAGTGTTTCAGCAGTCAAATAATATCAAAATTTAATATTTTTTGAGTGCTGTAAGTTAAATTGAAAAATGTCTGTAAGTTGCATGACTCCGATCTACCGATGGACTTCCTACGTCTTGTTTCCACCTTGAAGTTCACGGCGTTTCATAATTCGCACCGCACTGTACCACGGTCAATGCAACCTTCGGCACGTCGTGTTTTCTTAAGCTTAAGCGTTATTATTTTCATTATCATTATGTCGGTCTGCCATACGCGCGGTGAAGTGGAAGATGATGCAGTAGTACCACGCGTACGCTTCATCGCACCCTCAACCCCTCATCTGCCGATTGTGAGTGGGTAAGAAGGTAACCATCAGCTCCCATTCGGCGCCAAGCCACTTGGTCGTCTTCTATGCGGTACGAAATTATTAAATATCATCACTTGTCTGTCGCACCGAAAGCAGTAGCTAAGCCAAGCTGTTGGTTTTCTCTTGGTTTTTTCCTCCTCATTATGAGCTAAGGGTTTTTTTTCCCACCCGAACATGGCGCTAGTATCGCATTATTAGAAACGGAAGCGAACGCAGCAAAGGCAAACGTTTCCCAGCGCTACAGTGGTCGTGTACGAAAAAACAAAATAAATAAAACCCTTATCCGTAAGCACCAGTAGCCAGTATCCAGCAAAAATGAAATTGCTTATCGCATAACGCATACGCATCGCTGTGTGCTCGCTTCACCGATTCGATTTCCTAAGCCCGGGAAGGAACATCTAAAAGAAGCTGCTGCAGGAATGAAAAGCAGGAAGAAAAAAATAATCTCACTCACGCAACGCACAACAGATTCCATTTTTCTCCATTTTTCGTACCATCTGGTGACCGGCAAATAGATATGTTTTGTGTCCATATGTGTCGGGCATAATTTGGCCGGAACGCCGGAACGTCGCTTTTTCGTCGCCTTAATCGCATCCGACAGTGCCGTTGCACGTTTGCTACGACGCAACCCAATAACGCACCGAGGGCAGATCGTCTTCCGACACCAGACGCGAGCAAGCAACCGAGTGGTTTGTCCCACCATCACCGTCAATCCTTTTTCCTTCGCTGTTCCTTCGTTTCGGTACACGGCCGGGTAACGAGCGTACTGTGTCACGCAAGCATGGAAAAACATTGCTGTGGAAAGCAGATTGTTTGTGGTGGTGAGCCGCTTAATTCTTGTAGACGGTCGCCAGTTGGACTGACAAAAAGAAGCATGCCGAGGAGTGTGTTCCGGTGTTTAGGTGGCGATTTAGAAAGAAGGTGACAGAGATGACAGAAAAGGTACAGTGCGGTTGCAATGTTTGGAGCAGTGTTTCAGCAGTCAAATAATATCAAAATTTAATATTTTTTGAGTGCTGTAAGTTAAATTGAAAAATGTCTGTAAGTTGCATGACTCCGATCTACCGATGGACTTCCTACGTCTTGTTTCCACCTTGAAGTTCACGGCGTTTCATAATTCGCACCGCACTGTACCACGGTCAATGCAACCTTCGGCACGTCGTGTTTTCTTAAGCTTAAGCGTTATTATTTTCATTATCATTATGTCGGTCTGCCATACGCGCGGTGAAGTGGAAGATGATGCAGTAGTACCACGCGTACGCTTCATCGCACCCTCAACCCCTCATCTGCCGATTGTGAGTGGGTAAGAAGGTAACCATCAGCTCCCATTCGGCGCCAAGCCACTTGGTCGTCTTCTATGCGGTACGAAATTATTAAATATCATCACTTGTCTGTCGCACCGAAAGCAGTAGCTAAGCCAAGCTGTTGGTTTTCTCTTGGTTTTTTCCTCCTCATTATGAGCTAAGGGTTTTTTTTCCCACCCGAACATGGCGCTAGTATCGCATTATTAGAAACGGAAGCGAACGCAGCAAAGGCAAACGTTTCCCAGCGCTACAGTGGTCGTGTACGGTGGACGAACGACGACGGAAACGGTTTTGCTTCGCTTGAAATGCTCTTTGGACAGACTGTTTGAATCGGCACGTAGTTGGTGTTCGTGGCCTCAGCATTAGAAAAATATACGCACGATTTTCTTTTCTGCTTTTGTGAAGGGTTTTTTTTGCCAGACGTTTTATTCATAACGGTTTTTCTGTCATGATGGTTTTTTTGTTGTTGTTGTTGTCGCACATCATGTCCAGGGGTTGTATTCACCGAAAAGAGTTCCCTTGCCCACTAATGCAATCGCTTTAATTGCCGACCATGTACTCAGCGGGTGCCCGGTTGATATGGGGAAAGTGTCAGGCTTTTGATCGAAAGAAACCACCCAGTGTGTGTTTGAGGGTTTTGTGAGCGTTTGTATGTATTTGTTATTCATTACGGAAATTAATTTTTATTGCCATACATGGCCACGCGTGCGAATATGATTTGCGTGTGAGTGTGTATCTGTGTGGCAGCTCAACTCTCTCGAATGGAGGCTTTATTTTAGCAGTTCTTTTCTTTCCATTATCTGCAGCGATGGCTTTTCCTATTCATGGGAGACAGTAGGACGAGTGTCTGGTTTGAATTGCCATCTGGAAAGCGGGTATTGTCGTTGCTGCTGCTTTGTTTGCCAGCCCGTATTTCACATGTCAGGATGCAAGTGAAGAACGAAGAAGCAGCACTCGCTCATTCACTTCAGCTGAGGCGAGCTCGCGTTTTTCCACATTGACTGACAGCGCTGACAGGCTATGGCTATGGCTAAGTGTTTCGTTTGTTGTCGTTCGTTTTTTCTTGGTGCTCCTTTCTCTGCGCCGAGCGATGGGTGTTTGCCATTTCATACATGCGCCCTTGAAAGCGATGACGCCTGCCTCATATAGAAACCTGGGTGCAGAAATCTCGATCTTGGTTAAGCCTTTTAACGAGCCGTTACCACTTGCTGTGAAGCCATTGTGCTGAGTGTTGTCTATTCTAGCGTTTAGAAATGGTGTGTACTTTAAAATTGTAGCATCACGCTGAAGTGATTCGCTTTCCTTTTGTCCTTAAGTGGAACAGAAGAGTCGGATTGCCTTTTGAATGCTTTCACTTTAATCGTTATTATTGGTACGTTTTCGTTGATATTGAACTTACCTTATGATAATTGTTAGTTGAATAGCTCTTGGAATGGCTTTGTTATAGCACTATAAGCTGATTCTAATTCATTATATATTTCACTTGATTCTCGAGTGTTTTTTTTATATAATTACACTAACAAAAACGATGTTCTGTTCAAGTGAATAAAAGTGACGAAATCAAATTGAGCTACAGGCACAAACAGTTCATAACATAAGTTTTGAAATTCTAACATTACCAAAATAAACTTTCTGTTTTCAAACATGCTAACATACTCAAAGCTGACGTTCGCCATCAAAACTTAGCGACCCAATTTTTTGCTTGCAAAATAAACCAAACACAAAAAAATGCTGAGCGGATTACTGTCAAACAATTTATCAACATGGTTTAGTATTTCGTCGCGCCAGCTAAGAATGATGAGTGTGAGTGTGTGCGTGTGTGTGTGTATGCATGTTTTGCTTCCTTCCCAAAGTCACGCATGTGTACGATGGCGACCTCCATTCACGCATCCATCGTTGCTTTTTCGTCGTATTCTGGGTTCTTTTTCGCATCATTTGTTTCCGCTCCAACATAAAAGCTTCATCTCTGCCCGGCGTGGCAATTGAAGAGCTTTCAACGAAATGAACCCACTTTCGGCGAACAAAAAAAAAAACAGCAGCAGCAGCAGCAAAAAACAATAACGGCAACTCCATCGCCAACCATACAGTTTTGCTTGCCTCAGTCAGTTTCGTTGTGTCCTTGCGCTTACAATGTCACCGTGCACCCAGTATGGGAAGAGTAATGATCTGACGCACGGATACGTGGTGAAAAATCAAAATCACTTCATTTGATCACAGTATTAGCGTGTGGATTTTTAGCGCGTTCGTTCTGAACTAGCGTGTTCATATTTTAAGCTTTAAACTTTGGATATCTGCGCCGAAAAGTTGTTCTTCGTGAAATTTTGTTTATGCTGGGAATTTTGCTTGCAGAAAAAGACAAATAATTGCAAATGTTTCATGTTTCGAGTCCAGGGAAGCCAGAAATGGGAGGGCTCACCAGTGAAGAGATCTCTCCACGTTGAATTGCCATGAAAGAGGAATTTCGTATAAGAATCACATTCGATCAATGCAGAGAAAGCAAACCTATTCAAAAACAAAAAGAGAATTAAATACAAAATCACAACAGATTTAAAAAATACTAAGGCCTAAAGAGATTGCTTGGCAAAAAATCAAATAATCAGAAGGACAGAAGAACTGTCGCTTTTATCGCAGCTCAATCACTAACAGCTTTAGCATTAACAATTACTAAACAAACAAAACGAAATTTGTCGAATAGCAAATTGTCTAAAATTCGTGGCTTTTTGTCTCAAGGATAAAATAAGAAACTGAATGTCACAGTAATCCTAGGGCACAGCATATCTGGCATGACAATCGACAATTGTGAAAGCAAAATAAAACACAATCTATTATTAAGAACCACACCTTCGAACAAGAATATTCGCTTGCAAGTCTAGACAATCAGTAAACAACTCTGCAAACAGATTTAAACCAAGTGGAAGCAGTTCCAGCAAATGTATACACACAATTCCAAGTTGGTGTGTTGGGCGGAAGAACCTGTCGCAGGTATAAAACGCGCTTCCGATCAAGCACAAGTAGCAGAAGCGAGCGTTACGTTGGAAGGTGAGAAGAAATAGCGTGTCATAAAATGAAATTTGTAGTAGCTATGTTTTCTATTGTCGCCTGCCTGTTGGCATTGGCACTGCAGAGTAATGCCCAATCGGGCGTAATCACTACCGGCTGTGGCGTATTGCGTAAGTGTAGTTTGCATCGGTGAGATACTGGCAGCATATTAAGATCCGGGTAATTTTATTTCGCAGCGAAATGTGGAGCTAATATGGTGGCTGCTTGCTGTGAACCGTGCTACTCCGTGTATTGCTTCTACATCAATCGCAACTGTGGTAAAAATTGTGTGAAAGGTTGCTACTGCCAGTTGGGATACGTGCAGATGAAGCCGAACGGACCGTGCGTAAATAAGTTGCTGTGTAGTAAAGGGAAAAAGTGAGCTAAAACTTTAAACTAAGCTCATTTTGATATTCAATTGATTGATTGATTGAAATTAAATTGGAAACAGTTTTCGATGCTCATATTCGCTGCTGTGCTCAAATAATTTCGATTGATTTTTGTTGGTGGGAAAGAATAATAAAAGCAACGCGTATTTCTTTTTGGAGCAATTCAGCGCTTTCCCTTATTTAACTAGCAGAGTAAACAGCCCAATTTTAGTGACACATCCCGCGCGCCACTACTAAACTTCCTTCGTGTAGCAAACAATCAAAAAATGAAGCCATTGCCAGGTTCAAGTAATGTTTTAATTTGCACACAACCAGTCGACGCAACCGTGTGCCGTGTTGCTTGTTGAACCGAACAAATATTAATCTAGCTTCCGTGCCAGTAGTGGGTTGCGCTCGTCGGCACAAATTCATTGTTCGTCAAACATTCAGCGTAAAGCTAAAACATCTTCATACATACGTACACATACGTTGGTTTCAGAGGTCGCAGCCCGAGCAGACGAGTTTGAGTGCTATTAACAGCAGCAAAAAAAGGAAAACCGACTGCCGACCTGAAGAGTATGCGTTTTCCCGCTTGAGCACCTTGGGGCTAGCTGATCCGATGATTAGTTTGTTTAGCTCGATCGTGTTTATTTGCTTAACAATCCGCACAACCAAACCCCGGCCAATACTACTCGCGAAAGTGCGTGTACGTTGGTGCCCGTTTCCGTCGCAATGCCGTGGGATGGCGTCGGGAATAGCTGCGTTTTTGTTTGCTTAACAATACCGGTTCTCTAGCAGTTTTCATGCCTTTATAGGTACAGTGGAAAAGCATTGGCAAGGGTTGATGTATCGCTCGAGTTCTAATATGTTTTCTGTGTGCTGTGCTTTACTAAAATTGAAGCACTTTTAATTTGTGTGCTGTTGCGCGTTGTTTTATTTTATTGGTAATGAATTAATATGTTTTTATAATTAAATGAAAAGTTCTTTTTGAAAAGACATATTTTCCAAACAATAGTCGGGGGTTTACGGTAATGAATGCCAAGAAATAACTACTACCATAGTTTTCCTATATACTGTAGTACAACAAAATCAAATTCTATCTATATCGGTTTCCTGTACGCAGCGAAGAATTGCTAATTACTTGCAAATTAAGTCACAAAATCCAGGATAATCGAATTGCTCTTGAGATGTTGGTGCCTAAGAAAGGAAAATAATGTTAACATGCATCAGCATGTGTTTAAAATTTTAAAACAGATTATTAATATCTGTTGCTGTTCCCCATTGCTTGCGTCACAATGCACGGGGTTTTCCAACATAATGGTTCAACGTTAAATAAAATAAAATAATTATGTAAAAATAAAGAAATATCTTCAAAATAATGAATGTTCCAGCCAGAAAACTTCACTTGAAAGAACTGTTGCATATTGCTACTGTAATTGTTATCCTACTGTCTAGAGCACCCTAGCCATTAACATACACGAAATAATAAAAGTTCTACCTCCTTGCGTCCTTGAATTAGAAAGCTAAAAATAAAATAAACGCTGATCTTAGCTCTTCAGCCTTGTTCAAGCAATATTTATAAGCTTTCAGCTAAGAAATCTCTCAGCAGGAGCAATTTAATCCATTCCAGCAGAATCAATGCTCAAGAACGAATCTCTACCTTATCAATATGCTGTATGTATCAAATATTTAATCAAATTATATAAATTGAATGTTAAAGTACTCAGCCGTGCCGTGTATCGTGCCACCGTCTCAGCTACTTTAAGCAAAGTTTAAACTGTTTTATTATGAAAGTGCCTGAACCGGACCTCGAATGTCTCCGGCCTGCTGGAGCGCTGCAAGCATTTCGAATGTATTATGCAAGCATACATTCTACGCCAGCATAAAACCTTTCCTTTGTGCTTCCGGCACCAGGCCACGCACCCGAAACCATCGCTCTTGCCGGAGCTTTACCGAAAGGTTTGCTGCATTAATTCATTCTATCAGTGGCCGAGAATCCACGGAACCACGTACCACGGGGTAAAGGTACCGAAAATGCAGCAGATGAGAAATAGTTCAGGTATTTGCTGGTCCCGCTTCTCGGTGTTTGCCTGTGTCGGGCTTACCTTTTTGCATTTAATTTCGTGCGCTTTTCCGCAACGACACAAACAAACCCTAGAGAAGGAAAGCAAGAAACAAAGGCCCGTTGGAGGGAAAATTCCAGCGTCCAGTGACAGAGAATATTCGTGTTGCTTTGTTTTGTGTTTTTTGTCTTTGCTTTTATTTTTCCATGCTCTCCGCCTCTTGTTTGTGTGCCGAGGCAAGGGTTACGGGCCAATGTCCGCCCGGTAATGGTGGCACCGAGCACCCGGTGTTTGTGTGGTCTTTAGGGCAAGATGTGGAAAATAGTGTTGTCGTTACCGTGCCGTGTCCACCGCACCGTAACAGGCCTAGCAGGTTTAGGTGAGACCTCGGCAAAGCAAACATAAACTTTTGTTTATTTGCATTTCTAGTGTTATTCTTACTGCTTTGCCATGCGCATAGATCACGGCAGGCAACCAGCACGGACAGACACAGTAAAGAGAACACTGGCAACACACACACCCGGTGGAAGGTTTAGAAGAAGAGCGTTGGAACCTAACTTTCACGGTTAGATTCGGTGTTCGGGGAAGTATCGCCAAAATTGGAATCGTGTTTCGTTTACCGTGCACACGGTGGAGACGAATTTTCGCCGCTAGACACTGACTTTTGCTGCTTGGGAAGCTGCTTTATCTTGCGTTTTAAGCTCCGTGAGCTTCGTTGTTTTTTTAAAGCCATTTTTAGCAGCAGCAGCAGCTTATGAATGCCGGAAAGGTAAGAGCCTGTCGCCGGAAGAGTGGATGAGCGGGGTGCTCCGGAGGTAAAGATGGATGGTGCATGCCAATGAAAATAACCGGCGGCAAATTGGAAGGAAATGAAAGCAACCACGTAAACGGCTGTCACTGGCACACATTCACCGACAGGGCAGCCTGCATACGTGGTAAGGATTTCAAAATATTCATCCCGGGCAAAAAGTATGCGGAAAACCAGCATCGATGACGGTTTCTGGAAAAAAAAAATCCACAAGTTCCAAAGGGGGAAAACAAGAATGTAAGAGCTCAGCATCGATGAGGCCCCTCTCCCTCTCTCTCTCTCTCTCTCTCTCTCTCTCTCTCTCTCTCTCTCTCTCTCTCTCTCTCTCTATCTCTCGCTGATGGTATTTCCCATTGCACATGGTGGTGTTTTACGCTGTGAGGGCTTTTTCTCGGCAGCAACCAGGTTGCGGTACCGGAAGCTTTTAAGGACTCATTGATCGGTTAGATAAAAGCGATTAAAAAAAAGGGGAATTAAAGAAGAAATGCTTTCCAAACCCCGTTCGAACCGTTTCATCCGAGTAGATGATGTGTTTTTCCAATCTGAAAACGCTACTTTTCTGCAACAACTAGAGCAACAAGCAGTAGTTGCTCCTTAGAAAGTAAAACGGTTCGTGCTGTTCAATAGATAAATACCTTACCAACCGTAACATGATTCCACTGGCGAATCGGTGGCGAATCTTAAACACGAAAACGAGTATTTTCGGAAAACCGGGAGGGAGTGGCATTGAACGTTCCAGAAGTACGTACTTCATTTGAAATTTGCGCTCCACGGGTTTGCGCTTTTGAAGCGTCCAAGTGAAAAAGGGCGCCTTTTAAAATGCCGGCCCAAGAGCTCGGGTTTGGCAGTCCCTTCGAGGAGGTGAAAGAATGTTAATTTCCATCACTTTGAAGCATTCCGGGATTGGAAAATGCTTCCTCCGAGCGTCTTAATGACTAAACGACATAAAGCGATTTAGCGACTGACGGACTTGGGGGGCCCATTCGATTGGTAAGTTTTAAATGGTTGCCTTATTTTCTCGAGAGGGTTTCGGTTCGGCTAAGCCCTGTGATGTGCTTCCGGGACACGGGATCGGGAAGTGGTGAATGCTGTTACGACTGGGTAAACACTTTGGCTGAAAAGGCAAGTTTTCCCTCCGTTTGACTTAAGCTTGTGCAAAGAAACTGTCTTTATTTACGCTAAAGGTGCTTGAGATGTGCTTGGACGCTAGAGGGAAAATGGACGAAAGCCTTTTGATTGAAAGAATACTAGGTAGAGCAGATTTCTTAGAATGGGTCCTTTTTGAATGGGTTCTAAGATAAGCCGCCGCGTATTGTATTGCGTTTGAGTTGTAAAATGGCAAATAGTAAATATTTTCTTAAAATGCTTTCGTTTGTTTTTCAGAACCAGTGATTTCAGTTTTTGAACGGACGAGAGTGATAAGATTTATCGTAATCAATAAGATATTTCGAGTATTCATGGAACACTTTTATTTATTTTTATTTAATTTAACAAATGACGGCCGAGGGTCTGATTGTCTTATGAAACACTTTTGTAGGAGGAAAATCTAATGTTTTGCTGTAATTAATTAATATTGTTCGCATCTACTCGAAATCATGTAGCTAGAAGCCCTGGGTGTACTTGAGAAAGAAATATTGTTTTTTTTTTTTTTTAGTTCAATTAGAACGGCCTGGCCGTATTGCTTTTGACTTATTTTTTACCCGAAGCAGAATAGTCAGTTCTGCGTACGAAGAGGCGGTCCGCCGGGATTCGAACCCCGGTCCTGCCGTGTGAAGACCGGCGCCGCTATCGGATGCACCACCGGACCGCCCCTAGAAAGAACTATTTAGTGGATTTGAATAAAGAAAACATGGACGGTTGATGTAAATTAATCATCTTATAAATGACATAGATTTTGACATAGAAATGCAATATTCAACAAGAAGTCTTGATCAATATTTTATATTGTTACCCCTTAGTACCGTGCGTTGAATCATTGCCATAATTAAAACATCTATTATGGAAACCTGTCTTCCACTGTGCAATTAATCCGAACACGTATCACTGACGTTCGTGCAACCGACTCAACATTCGAGTGGCTCTCTTTAATTCAATCTGTTCAGCAAATTAACTGTATAATCACGAACTAATCTTCGCCACACACCGTTCCACTGCAGGAACCGGCAAACTGCAATAATAGCGATCCAACATTTTGCATCCCGGACCGAAAGGATGGTTCCTCGAAAAGGCAAAGAATATCGGTGCACTATCACACATACCCACACACACACACACTGTTAATCCTGTAGCAAGAGAACCACATCCTGCAGTTGGCTTAGTTCAGCAGTTTTCAAGTGGCACTATGAAAATACATCGCTTCTCAATCTTGTCCTGTCAAGATATGCTTCCACCGTTGGAACGACGTTCCCATGTGCATTTAACCACAACCAGTTCTTGCCCATTTTCCCAAACCATCGATCAAAAGTCTGTAAGGCTCGACAGAAATGGAGGGAAACTTCCGCTTGGAGCTAATCTGGTTCGATACGTGGCCGATCATACGAACTGTTGGAGAGCCACGCACCAAGCCGCCGTGACCAGGGCAATTGCTTTTACGGACCATTTTCACAACAGTCGATCGGATGCCGCGTTGTTGACCTCATTCGTTTCCATCCTCAGTGTTCGGAATCGGATTTTCCAACTGCTTCCTTCGTACTTGGAAGGAGTGTTTTTAGCAGCAAGCAAGCCTGTTTCTGTTGAAACCGGTGACGACAAACGTTGGACAAGCGTAATCGTTCGGATCTGGGCATCGGTAAAACATACGCCCGGGGACTGTTAATCCTGGCCCCGGTTCGAAAACAAACCACCGGTCGATGATGCACTTCTGGGCGATTGGACCACTGCACCTGTAGACACACAGCTTTGCGAAGAAAATCGTGCACGAATAATTGGGATCGTACGTTTGGGATTGGCCATCACTGGCCGAGCACGAGTAGCGCACAGCACATTTTTGTTCGTGTACCAACTCCGGTGTACAGCGTTCGATGCAAATCGTTTGGGGGCTCGAGGGCCAGTTGACAAGCTCAATTATATGACAAATTTCAATAACTGATAAATTGATCACCTGGCACTGGTGGGATGCTGGGATGTTTCATTTCCTTTCCGTGTGTAGCATCTGTAGCAGAAGTGTTGAAATGGACGATGTACTGACCTGGTAACATTTGGCAATTTGCAAGGATTTTCTATGGTGAATATAGTGATAGGTAAGTAAATATTTTAAAACTAATTACGTGTTTTATGATCTCTTTACTTTCTACACCAGTCCTCACCCTGGAGCATTTTAGAATGTGCAACCTATTTTATGGGAGCACATTATTCTTTAATGCTTAAATTCTGTCCTCGATTGTGGGAGGTTTGCAAGCTGAAGAACACGAGGACCGATTGTACTCTGCACTCATACAACGGCGCAAAGCTTTCCGGTATCGATTAGTGGTGTTCGTAATCGCAATGCTAACACGTTAGGGCACAATTTCCCCAAGGAACGCACGCTTACATCTGGACCCTACGAAGCGAAATGCTCAAACGCATTCAACTCGAGCAAACGTGTAGAATGAGCTTCGATTTGAATATGTTATATCCTTTGCAATCGTTTGCAAGGATTAGTTTTGAGGCAAAAGTTATCTGGCTATTGATGGCCATTGCCGTCCCTGTAATATTCCAATGACAGTTGGCTAGGGTCGCATGTGTACACCTTCAACACCATCCAGATTGGGGGTGACTATAAATAATGAACTTTGATAGTAACTTAATTTGCCAGCAACCGCCGGCACCTGCTGGATAGGTGCCATTTTCTATCACCACAAGCTCATAGTGGAAAAGGTGAAGTTTCAAAAACAAAAGAACAGTATGATCGGAACACCCTGAACAACGTATAAAGAATAATGTCCTTTAAAAAGTGTTCGATACCGCAAAGATGAGCTTTAGAAATGAACGAAATAATTCTTCGAAATAGTAAACTCTAGTTTTACTAAAAACAATAAATGATTTGGCAATGAATCGAACGAATCGCCCGACGACGATTGCAACGATAGCAAACCAATAAATCATTGATACGAATTAGGAAAATAACTTTCCACTGGTACGGTCACGGTAAGGGATATGAAACACGTTGCAAAAAATGAAGCTTTAGCTGAGCTATTAAAAAAGCTAAAAAAGCTCTTTAAAAAGTGTATGCAGGTGCAATACAAAGAGTGCAAGTGGCATTTAGATGGAGATACGCATTGCTGAGTCGTTCGAGTGGTTTTGTGCAAAGAGCGTTAGCTGCAACCGGTTAGTGGTCAATTTTAATTGCATTCGACCGAATGCTACAGGCCTTGCAGGAACCCAGGAACGTGGAAAATAGACCTTTGTCAATTGTCTTTCATACGGCCATTGTTTCGGACGGAATGATGAGAATGGATAGACATAGTAGTGAGAACAAAATGTACAAGGATGAGCAAAAGTTTCAGATGAAGCTGGTTAAGCATTATGAGCAAAAGTTTTTTTTCTTTAATCAGTGCTACGGTCGGATTCAATTGTTTCAGGAGGGTTTCGTTGCCTTTTTGTGCCGATGTCAAATTGTGTAGATTTTGAAAAACCTTAACGAGAATTTAAAATAAATATTATCTTCGTTGTACAACATCGTTGGTGCTTTGACAGATTTTAAATGAATATATTTATCAATGAAGCTGTAAATTATAACACTGGCAGTGTGTAGTGTTTTGATGAATTTGGAAAACATTTGCTGCAATCTAGAATCTTAAAGAAATAGGTTATTGTTATCAAACTTTGTGCCCTGAAATCGAATTATAAAATAATTTAGTAATCTCATAAGTGTACTGCTTTAAAGATAGTTAGCATCTCCGGTAGCTTTGTGTGATGCAATATCGTGAAAATAAGATTCATTTTGTGTACAATGAGTATAAATTTTAATTGCTTAAAAATTACTACAACGTAAGGACACTTTAAGGATACTTTGGTTATCCCTTTTATGTTTGTTTTCATTTACGGAACGTCTGAACGAGTTGTATTTATTTATTGCGTTTTTGTTTTTTCTTTCCCTGCTGCTGCTAGTGAATACTGAAAACCAAATTAAAAAAAAAACGAATAGCATTTTCGGATATGTCCTCGTTTCCGGTACTGCAAAACAGGGGGACACGCGCAATACGGCAACCGGCAAAATCGAGAAGAGTATGCGACAAAACTTCACATCAAGAAGAAGCCTCATGCCAGCGCACTCGTGCCGGGTTGAATTGGTTGAATGGCATTTTTCAATAAGTGCTTGATGAAAAATCGCTCAGTTAACTTGAGTTGTCCGGCGCGGTAGGATCTGGATTAGTGGAATACAGGGATAGCAAGGGCTCGTGATATGCACGAATGTTTTTGAATGGAATGTTGTTATTTCTGTGGCTTCGGGCTACAGTTCGAACGGGAAGTGAGCAGCAGCGTGTGTATGGAGCAGTGGACCTTCGTTAGTCTGTTTCATGCTTTTTAGTATCCCGCTTTTTAAGGGCAAACGAACCGACGTAATGCATGTCGAGGTTGAGCATGTAGCATCATACGATGGGACGAGTTTTTACTTGCCTGTGGCACACACAGCTTTTTGGAGTTCTGCACATTGGAGTTATGGAGAACACTTTTTTGTTGCTCGTTTACTACTCCCTTCGATTGGCAATCAGAAGTAAATGCAGATGAATTAAGCTGATTCTTAGGAATGTTGAAGATACGTATTGAATTGAATGCATCGACAAATCTTAAAAGCTAGTTCAAGTGTCTTTAGAAGCGTGTTTCGTTCGCAAGAAGATCAAAAGTGATGTGTTTGCTCTCAGCCAAACTTGAGCACACCTTTCCGAACAGTCTCTATGGAGCGATGGAAAATGAGAAGGAAAACAGCACGGGTATGAGGCGAACGGTTTGATGGTTATCAATTTATCATCTTCACACGCGCACGTCGAACTTTGACTTTGACTTTGACTGAACAAGACCGCGCACCCAGTTTGTTTTCAAAGTGTCTAGTCCTTCGCTGCGAAAAGCTCGCTGGGTTAAAGTTTTTCCGTTTCTTGGCATTGAGCAAAGCCTCGTCATGATGGTGTTTCTATGGCGGAGAGGTGGAAATCTTACGCTACCAACAAATGCTAGGCTTATGAGTCTGGCAGAGGTTTTTGAGCAAGTTGATGGTTTTGATTCGAGTGACTTGAGAAATCCTAGCTTTGCTGTTTCTTTTTTTGTGTCTCTTCCTTCATAAGCAAGCTTGAGTAGGAGCATCCGTTTTGACGATTGGGAGTTATCTTTTAATATCTTTTAAAATGATTTCTTTGAAGTATATGTTTGATTTAACTCCACGCCCTATTCACGTGATATTTTGTAAGCTTAACGACAAAAAAAAACGGCTTGATTGTATTCTGTTCAAATGCTGCTCCGGAGATTCCGCAAACGTGATAAGCCATCGGGTGGAAATGTCTGCATCCGACTTCTCTCAACGCGTCATAACGAAGTTTCACAATAGCACCGCGCTTAATGAATGGACTGTGTGGCAAAAACTGAACCAGCAATTGCTAAGAAGCTAACAACAGCAACATAAAAAAGCGCAACGTTCGTCCAATCGTCCAGAATGTGACGAAAGCAGCGTGCAAAAAATATATAAAAACTATCAAAAAAGGGACGAAAAAACCCTCTCCCTCAACAGTGCCACTCACGGAAAACTTCTAAATGAGTAATTGTCCAACGACTGTCAGGACAGTATACTAACACACACATACAGAAGCAATGGTGTACATAGAGCAAGAACCTTACTAGGCCATTGGAGATTCGATGGTTTTGCAGCAAACTGCCGGATACACACTAGTGTCTCCACTCTAATGGAAAATGTTGGAGGAGCAAACAAAAAATTGAAGAGAAAAACTATGGTTGAATGAGCAACCGACGAATAGCTTGAAAAATGGCGCTCTTCAAGCGTTGATGGTTGAATTTCAACAACAACAACAGCACTCCGCAGAAACCGCTGCCACTCAGGATAGAAATCGCGGCCGTTTGCATCCCGAACGGCATGAACATAGTTCGTCGTGGACGTGGTGTGTTTTTTCGGAGCCTTTCCTTTTTTTTCCTCCGCCGAAGCTTTAAGAGACTCAAAGGTCTTTTTCTTTCCACTGCACCCAATGTGTTTGGTGTATGTGCGCGTTAGCTTTTACTGTTCCACTGCACAGCACAGTGGAAATCTATGGTGGTGTAAAAAAGAAAACCCTTTTTTCGCCTGGCCGCGATGGCTTCTCAACACGGACCAAACGGAAACAGAAATAAAGGACTGGCAACGTCAAGCAGTTGTGGGTCTGGCGAATCCCTGGCCGAAGTGGCATTGAAGAGCGGATAGCCTTAAGCCAGGCTGTCGCACAACGCGAACCACGGCTGTTTAAGGGATGGATTTATAAGAAACAGTACATACCGCTGTCACAGGCTACAAAAAAAAACGCACGGGAACAGAACGAGTTGCCGGTTGGCACAAAAGACGCAAAGTTCTGTTCGGTGGTTTTGGCGTGTAGAACGTGCTGGTGAGTTTATGCTGATTGTAGCGGCATGCTTGCGTCCGTTGCCATTCCGTAGGTGACAGAGTATTTTTTTAGCTTGTTGTTGCTTCTCATCCGATGTTGCTGTATGCAACCATTGTTTTTCTTTTGTTTTTCGTTGTTGCACCCGTTTTATCTTATGAACCAAACCATTCTGCACTGACTGACATGAGAAGTTGACACGTTATCCCGATGCTCTCGGTGGATGGTTGAAGAAAGCAAATGTGGTAGGCTTTCAACGAAATGAACAGCGGACAATTTGAGTCACTGGCAGATAACTGGTGGGTCGGCAGATGGCAATTGTTTAATACGATTTCATAATTGGTAAATTGAACGTATATGACATTTGATGTATATAAAACAACATTCATCAAAGATTATTAATTTGTTTACAATTTATTTAAATGCTGTTGTTACATTGTTAATCCTTCTTTCTTGGCCTAATGACCTCTTAGGTCATGCCTATCATTTCTGGCTTACTAGACTTATTGTTACCGCATAGTTGGATAGTCAGTCCTCACTATGGGGGAACGGCCCAGATGAGACTTGAACCCCGGTACTGCTGTGTGAAGATCGGCGCAGCTGTCGTATCTACCACCGGGCCGCCCATGTTAATCCATGTCCTGTGAATAAAATTCTTAACGATTTTCAATGATTCTTCGTTCTGGACATTTTTAGAACACCTTAAAAACCTTTTATAGCATATTATACCGTGAGTAGAAAGAAAGGAGGGAAATAAAAGGATATGTGAGAGAAAATAAAAATAAGTAATAAGGTGTGAGAGCTGCAGCAAACGTTGAGTTTAAGCACATTTCTAATGACGGAACCTGAAAAAAATCCATGCTATAGGTCTTTCTCTTTGTTGTGCGTCGTCAGCAAAATCTTAGAACGCATTATCTATAACTGAATGGAAGATCATTGCTTAGAAAACAATATCCTTACCGAGGTTTGATTCGGGATCAGGAAATGACATTCCACGGCCCACCAATACAAGGTTTTCCTCTGTATGTAGTTCAAACCATCACAAGCTACCAGAGCAACTTCACGTCAGCAGTTCATTTGGGCTCAACTCGATCAGAGCCCTACACCGACAGTTAAGATGTTTCACAGTAGAGCGTCTTAGGCCCTTTTTCGTATAACTGTTATGCTGCCGATGTTCCAATCCTAAGACAACGTACTCATTTGTCGCTTTACGTTGATGACAATTTTGTATATTGTACAGCTCCTCATTTTTAGCGAGACTGCCATCTGGCCTCCAAAAAATAGTTAACAGTTATATTAAATATTTGAAAGATTGGAAAGTGTTCGTGAGCAGCTATAACGCTATAAAACGCAATCTACATATTCTACCCTACCGAAAGCGCACAATGAGTACAATACAACGGGAAGTAAAACCCATCCTAATGCACAACAATCATATTCCCTGGATCTCTACTGTTAGATATCTTGGCGTTACATTCAACAACCGTCTTACATTTAGAACTCATGTTGAAATCCTTAAATCTAAAACATGCGTCCTCTTACTTAGCCTATACTCACGTATTAAGCGAAGACTTGCTTAATACTTATCCTGCACAAACAAATACTCCTACAATAGGTTATGCAATCCTATAGGGGTCCAACATCTGGAGGTCATGCTCTAGCAGGAGTGTGCTTGTTGTCCAGCGAATTAAGAAAAAATTACTCTAGATGATTCTTAACCGCTCGCTAAGGTATCGCACAACTCAGCTTCACATGGAAGCTGGGACCCTTCTGATCAGGGACCAGGTTCAGAAAAATCTGGAGAAGCTTAAAAACCAAATTTTGACATCCGATTTCAGGATAATCCGAACTCTGTTCAATGACGATTAGGCTAGAGAGAAAATCCTGTTGATCGGTTTATAGTGAATTATAATAAAACTTACTACTCTCATAATGACTGTCTGCATTCTCATAACAATAGTACTGAACGAGTCAGTTCGTAAAACCTTTTGATTCTTCAAAACTTGAAAGGGATACTATAAACTATAGTTATAAACTATAGCTAAACAAGCTAATAAAATAGTTTCAAAATTGTCGACAAGTCTACTTTATTTCAATCTTATTATATAAATTGAATTCAAATAATTGTTATTGTTTTCAGATATTTGATATTTGCTGTTATAGTTCGTGATACGGGTTTTAAAGATTGATGCACTAGCCTTTGACTAGCGTTTTCATACATATGAGCTTGAAACGAAACTTTACCGAGCCCAGCACACCTAAGGGTGTTTATTGTGCAACTTATCACCACCGGGCCACCAAATGATCAGACGCAAAGCAAAACGGTTAACCGTCATCGTGCTTAGGACCCACCGAACATGCTCCAGGAAGCGCACAATAATATAAAGAACTAACTTCCTGACACGTGTACGGGGACATCCTGCAAACGCCTAAAGGGTCTTTTTCTTGACTACTCCAAACAAAACCTCTGGAACGTTTCGTGTTCCGAGAAGAGTCTCACCTTACGCTCGCTCGCTGTGTGAGGATTTCGGGGTTCGAGAAGTTTTCACGCTTTACCTTCCGGCCGATGGAGCGTTTATGTGTGCGTGCGTGTGTGTGCGGTTCATGTTTGCAAACGAGCAGGATATGCATTTAGGCTCTGGTGAAAGGTGACAGTGCAGAAGTATCTTCGCATCCCAGCCACAGCTCACGTCATTCTCTGCTACCTAAACATTGAACGTTGGTTGGCGTTGGTGCGTAAAATGCGACCCGTCCTCGTCGGTGGTGGTTGAAACACACAACACGGCGCTGGTCTAGGTCTAGAGTGGCGTGAAGAATCAGCACGTTATCAGTGACGAACAACACGAACATTCCAAAAGATTTGCCCTCTGCCGAAAAGCTCGCGGATGAGGCGAGAAGGCAGGGCAAAAGTTTGATGTAGGCTTTTGTCTGGGTGAAGGTTTCACTCGGGCGTTCGGTGCGCAAACACACATAACTTTTCGTTACGCAAACATGTTTGTGAATGAGGTATTCAGGCGTGTGGGTGCGCATCTGTGTGAATGAGTCAGTGCTGCTGAGCCATGGCTCGTGACAGAGCGCTTCAATTCAGCGATTACAGAAACTTTTTAGCGGAACTTGCATGGAATTGCAGGAAAGTTTATCGCGATGAATGATGAGTTATGTTTGGAAAGATGTAATGTGTAGCTACAAAATGTTTCCAATCAAGTTTACCTTCATTTCTTGATGATAAGACTTTCTTGACGGTTCAAAACCGTCCGTTGAACTGTATGAAAACGTTAAACCCTTTGCCATACAACGTCAGCCGTTTTCGGAACACACTGAACATTCGATGTCATCAATAATAAATATCTCATGCATTGGAAATATGGTCACGATCGATATGAGGTGATGTGTGTCATGTTTGAATCGGGATGCGACCGATATGAGAGGAACGAATAATTTTAAATAGGATGCATATACACACAAGCTATCCAATCGAAAGCTTCTACCGTTCGTTTGAGGAATCGATTCGTTCTGATTGGGTACCAACTGTATTATTACTGAACCAGACTGTGACGGAAATATTCGAAATTTGAAGAAGTTCCACGTAGGACTGGAATTGAAGCATAGCACCTCAAACCGTCTCTAGGTTTTAGTGCTCAAGAAGAGGAGAAAACAAATCTTTTCCCTGTCCTTTCGAATGATAGAATTTTATTTTAATAATATTTTTATTGTGCATATAATGTAATTATTTGATAGGATTATTTTTTCCTTGCCAAAACCACGATAACAATTGAATTCAAGCTGCTGTAACGCTCACGTTAGCTACGAGGTGTCATAAAACTTACACCTATCGCAAAAAGAGCAAAAGATCGCCGATCAATTTTCCGAACAAAACGAGTGCCAAAAAACGTTTCATACTGAACACACAATGCGGGCAGCTTTCACCAAAGCGAAAGGCAAAAAGGTGTGTGGTGTTACAATTTTAGATTGTTTTTTACACCATCTCCGATAGCAATCCATTCATTGATGCCACCGAACTCTGTGCGACTCTGGGTAGATGTGTATGTGTTTCATTGAGGTTAAAAACACAGGACAACACTCTTATCCATTGTGAGCACGGGCAGTGCACAGAGGACTTTTGCTCACCGTTTTTTGTTTTTTTGGGCCATGCACTTTAATTTGCGCAATCAGAACCAGTCAATGGTAAATGGATGCCAATCTCGGTCATCCGTTCGGTTGTTCGGTTGGTCACTTTTTAGAACGTTTTAGTGCTGCTTTTTTTTGGTTTTGGTTGCGTTTGTATGTATGACAAAATGAACGAACCCGCACCAGCTGGGATGCTTTTATCTTGCAAAGATTGCACTTAGTTTTATGAATTGCTGACATTTCCTGTTTTATCCTGCACCGAGGGATTTTGAATTTTTTTGTCGTACCCAATCAAAACGCGTTATCAAACCGAAGTTAACCGTTATAACAGGACAAAAGGAGAACTGATGGAAGGTAAAATGGTGGTGCTATGTAGTGATTTGTATCAATTATTCAGCATAGCTGTATGAATCAGAGGGAAACTAAAATTGTGACGGTTGTGGAGTAAATTGAAGGTTTATCGTATAACTTCAAAACGTTTGAAATATTGGGATGGGTACACAGATTAATGACATTTTTAAACCAGATATGACGGTTGAGTTTTAGTTGGTTGTATTAAATTAGACAAGGTATATATTTTATTTTTTCTGTTTTGATTCGATTTCACCGAGAAGTTTATTACCCATAGATCACTAGCAATGAAATGAAATTTTAATTAAATCAATCAATAAGAAGTGTTGAGTATTAATGCTATAAACAATGCGATTATAAAGAAACTACAGTAAATTTTTTGAGCACACCAAAGTAGCATTCGAAGCTGCAGCTTGAGACTGGCGCGGTACAATCCGACACAAGCATAATAAAGACGCACCAACTGTTTCTTTGCTAGTAATCAATTTCTTGATCAAACTTACTTAATTTATTACGTAAATTTGCGGGCCGCAATCGGTCAGCATGTTTTTCTTCACTCATGGTTTTACTTATACTTATGTTCAGCTGAGATGTTCCACGTATTAAAATTTTATAAGAATATGTCACCACGTATAAATTTTCCCTTTAATTTAATCCGTTTTATTGATTTTCGGTCGGGCAGAGTTTCCCCTTAAGTTTATAGATTTCGAATGGCCTATCCTAAAATCCTATCCGCTATTTATACTAAGTTTCCTTAATCTAATCCTAGCTTAATTTATTTACTTTCTTTTTATCTTTACTTCTTTCTTATGCTTAATATTCTTATGCTAGCTATGCTAACCCTATCTTTGATTATCTTTCTTATTCTAACCTATTGTTTTTAACATCCACCAATCGCAATCATCTTTATCGGCCTATAATTATTCTATAATGAATTATGGAATGGTTTTAGACCTTTGCTTATGTGCAGGCGCCACACAGCACTTCCTGACCTAGATTGTCGTCAGCAACTAAATAAATAATTTATTTTATTAAATATACATGTTCGTCAATTCATATTTAGGTAAAATAGAAGAAGCAATAATTTTTAATTTTCTCTGTTAGCTGAGCACATTATTCTTTTTTTTATAACACGTTTTTTTTCGTTTTACCGATTTTCTTGAGTACAATTTCATCAAAACTAGAATTTCAGTTCAATTACTCTATCTGGAGCACCGAGCTTAGATATTGCAATTTTTGAATCCCATAAGCTACCTTAGCAGATACAACAATTCTTCAAGAAATATTTTTGACACAAACCACTTCGTAAATTATACGTTTAATTCTAAAATGTTTGTGATAAAACATTAACTCGAGTTTGGGTAGTCCAGCCAGAGAAATCTCAGATATAAATTTACTTTTAAATAAATTACGCTTCAACCAATAATTGCTAGATTTTGTAAATAGTATAAATCAAAACGATAAAAACATCTTTTTATTATTGAACTTCTTTCAAATTCCTGTTTAAAGCTGAATTTATCTTAAAACAATGTTTAAAAATTAATTGTATCAAACACCGAAAAGTCTTCAAAAGTCAGCAGCTCCTCGATTTTTTCTTGCCAAACGCATGCAACTTACAGAGGAAGTCACTTGTTAGATAGAAACATTCCAAACCCACCACTAAAACCCTTTTCCAAAACCAATCCATGCATAAGAAATCCCATTAGCTCTCCGAATGGTCAAAGGTCGGTGAAGTTTTCGCGTATTTGGTCGATGACTGTTACATTTCGAGGGATTATTTCCATTTCCGTTCCATTCTGTTCGCATGGTTGACTCTTGGGACCTTCGATACCCGTCGGCTTTTCTCGTTTAAGAGCATTACGAACGCATGAGGGCAAGGGATGCCGTTACTATAAATCCCAACTACCCACAACAACCGTACCAACGCAAAACACCCATACCATGGAAATCCGGTTCCGTTAGGGTGACCGGGTGATCGGGAGGAAAAATATGTTCTAGTAGGGCTTATAGGAAAATAATGTAGGAACGAATGAAAAAGAACGTCGTGATGGAGGTGGAAAATCAGACCTTTGACCGCCAATGTCGGATCGAAGCTGTTGAAAGTCGTACCTTTCGGGGTTTGGTTTGGATTTTTTTTGCGCTCCCCGCCTTGCCTAAACAGGATAGAAGTGAACGGAAAGTGTCCGACCAAAGAACATACGCTTCAAACGAAACCTCCTTGGTCTTACGGTCGTTCGTTTCGCCCAGCTCTAGCACCACTTTCTCTTTTATGGGTGTCAAATTGAATTTTATTGCTTTACATGACATTTAACATTTTCTACCACTTAGTGGGATACGACATACGTACGACACGTCGGTGCCGAGCGGCTTAGGCAACCTTCAACCGTAAGCATAGACTTGTGCCTAGTGTGTGACAGTAAACAAACGGCGTAGGAAGTAGGCCCCCAGCCCAGGCAGGCCGCACGGGCTTCAGTTTCATTACGTAGGTTAAGTCAACGAGGAATCATTTGTGCTGGCATGGTAATAATGTAAGGGTTTCTTTTCGTTTCTTTGTGGTTAGCCGATTCGGCTATCGACTAAAAAAAAAAAAAAGAAAGGAGACGAAAGTGCGGAATACGGTTGTTCAGCGCAATCGAACAACGATTTAATCCAATTGCTGTGCGCATAGAATGTAATAAGGGATTTTGGATTTCGTTTTCGCTTGACATTTTGTTTTATTGGTGTTTAGGTGAAGGCTTTTGTTGTGCTTAACAGAAGTTTAGTGGTGAATGCTTTACGTGACAGAGGTTATTTATTTATTGCTCATAAAAGATTATCTCGCCATATTGGTGCTTCAATGAGTTTATGCTTTAGCACAGTTTGTTTCGTTAAAATTAAGATAATTTGATGGCTGGTTTGCTTAGCAAAGGTTAAGCTAAATGATCATTTTTACAAAAGTCAAACCATCTATTGAAGAGTGAATGTATAATAATCAAAGATCCCATCCCAACCGCACACGTAACACGGCTACTTCAAAGTGAAAATGGCAACGTTAACAAAATGATACCCCATGGGCTTGGAGATGATTGACGTCAGGCAAACACCATTCTCTCTCTCTCTCTCTCT